>UCOK01006480.1:0-216335 GCA_900474325.1 Synergus umbraculus | reverse complement strand
AAACAAAGTACGTATATTAAAAAACAGTTTTTCCGTAAATATGCAGGAATATAATTTTACAAAAATGCTTCCATCATCATCTGCCATCCAAGTGATTGAATTATCTTCTGTTTTTTCGATAAATCGATTATCTGGCAGAAATTGCTTAACGCTTATGAATTCATAAGTAACCGTCACCATATTCTTAAAGAAAAAATTTGTTTTTAATTTAGAAAATGTTGCTTAGTTGTAAATAATAATTAATTAGAATCTGACGCAATTAAAACGAACCTCATCTTCGCAATCTATTCTCATAATATTTCCACTGAAGATTATAAGCAAAAGTCCTGTAATTTTTCGCATTTTGTCTCTAAGTATTCGATTAATTTCAATGAATCTAGCAATGAAAAGTTTATCAGACTGTAATTTGAAGTGAAAAAAATCAAACACTGATGATTAACGAAATTTAATGCTAAGTTTAAAGAAACTAACGTACTATTAAGATCCTCCTTTTCTTACCGATGCCAGCAAATTAGTGGTTTAAATGTATTCTGCCTACGAGTTTTTATACTCTTGATTGATTTCTCGTCAAACTAGATAAGATAGTAAGACTAGCTTTTTTATGATACGTTTACAACTTTACACTTCTGATAAGGCACAACTATTTAAATAAATAAGGAAGAAGGGGTCCTTGTGATTCCTTTAATGGTATTAATTTGAACTTCAATTCATTACATAATAAGTACTATGGTTAAAATTACAAATTATGCTTTTATACAATTATACTCCATTATACTTTTTATGATAACTGCAAGAGTTCATTAATCTTAAGATTTATTGACATCCTGAAGTTGTTATATTCAAGCTGACTGATATTATTAGTTGACGATTACCAGTATCGTCAATTAAGAGGAGTTCTCCTATTTCATTGCCACACATTAAATTATCCTCTATTTGTGTTTTGAGTACCAGGTTCTCTAAGTTGCTGGTTGTTCCCTGTAAAAATTGAACATCATTAATGGTATATGTTTTGGAAATTTGAGGAATTTATGAATCCGATCAAAGATCAAAACTTTTTATTTACTAAAAATATTACCTTCGTAATTGGACAAGGTTTACCCTGTGCAAAGAAGAACGTCACTAACTTGTCCCGTGCCTCATCATTTTCGGATCCCATTGCACTTTTTGTACATATATAATCCATATCGTAAAGTTCTAGTAATCCCGGAATTCCCAAATATGCCTGTCAAAATAAGAGGGTGTCAAAAACAAAGTACGTATATTAAAAAACAGTTTTTCCGTAAATATGCAGGAATATAATTTTACAAAAATGCTTCCATCATCATCTGCCATCCAAGTGATTGAATTATCTTCTGTTTTTTCGATAAATCGATTATCTGGCAGAAATTGCTTAACGCTTATGAATTCATAAGTAACCGTCACCATATTCTTAAAGAAAAAATTTGTTTTTAATTTAGAAAATGTTGCTTAGTTGTAAATAATAATTAATTAGAATCTGACGCAATTAAAACGAACCTCATCTTCGCAATCTATTCTCATAATATTTCCACTGAAGATTATAAGCAAAAGTCCTGTAATTTTTCGCATTTTGTCTCTAAGTATTCGATTAATTTCAATGAATCTAGCAATGAAAAGTTTATCAGACTGTAATTTGAAGTGAAAAAAATCAAACACTGATGATTAACGAAATTTAATGCTAAGTTTAAAGAAACTAACGTACTATTAAGATCCTCCTTTTCTTACCGATGCCAGCAAATTAGTGGTTTAAATGTATTCTGCCTACGAGTTTTTATACTCTTGATTGATTTCTCGTCAAACTAGATAAGATAGTAAGACTAGCTTTTTTATGATACGTTTACAACTTTACACTTCTGATAAGGCACAACTATTTAAATAAATAAGGAAGAAGGGGTCCTTGTGATTCCTTTAATGGTATTAATTTGAACTTCAATTCATTACATAATAAGTACTATGGTTAAAATTACAAATTATGCTTTTATACAATTATACTCCATTATACTTTTTATGATAACTGCAAGAGTTCATTAATCTTAAGATTTATTGACATCCTGAAGTTGTTATATTCAAGCTGACTGATATTATTAGTTGACGATTACCAGTATCGTCAATTAAGAGGAGTTCTCCTATTTCATTGCCACACATTAAATTATCCTCTATTTGTGTTTTGAGTACCAGGTTCTCTAAGTTGCTGGTTGTTCCCTGTAAAAATTGAACATCATTAATGGTATGTTTTGGAAATTTGAGGAATTTATAAATGCGATCAAAGATCAGAATTCTTTATTTACTAAAAATATTACCTTTTTAATTGGGCAAGGTTTACTTTCTGCTAAGAAGAATGTCACCACCTTGTCACGGTACTCATCGATTTTGGGACCCCACCTAGATTCTTGACATATATAGCCCAATTGTCTAAGTTCATTTGTTTCCTCAATTCCTATGAATGCCTGTCAAAATAAAAGGGTGTTAAAAACTAAGTTAAAAAACTAAGTTAATCGTTAAAAACGATTTTTTCGTAAATATGTAGGAATATAATTATACATAAAGTTTGTCACCAGAATCCTCCTTCCAAGCGATTGATTTAGTTCCTGTTCTTTCGATAAAACTATTTTCCTCAAAGTACGCAATCTTCATGAATTCAAGAGTAACGTCAATCATATTCTTAAGGGAAAAAATAAAATTATAAAATTAAAAATTTGTATTCAAGTAAAAAAAATGTTGCTTAGTTTTAAATATTATAATAATTAATTAGAATCTGATGCAATAATAACAAACCTCATCTTGGCAATCTATTCTCATAATATGTCCACTGAAGATTATAAGCACAAGGCCTGTAATTGTTCGCATTTTGCCTGTAACTGTTCGATTAATTCAATGAATATAGCAATGAAAAGCTTATTAAACTGCAATAAAATTTGAAGTGAAAAAAACCAAAAACACAGATGATTAACGAAATTTAATGCTAATTTTTAAATAACTTACGTACTATTAAAATTTTCCTTTTCTTAATAATGCCAGCAAATTAGTGGTTCAAATGTATCCTTCCGACGAGTTTTTATACTACTATTCGATTTCCCGTCAAACTAGAAAGTAAAACTAGTTTTTTAATCATATTTTCTGATAAGGCACAATTATTTAAATAAATAGAAATTGTTTATTTTATATAATCATACTTATATAATTCTTTCAAATATCTCCTGTCAAACTTATTAAGAAGAATACATAATAAATTTTTCTTTGCATTATACGTTAATGGTATTTGAACTTCAATTCATTATACAGTAAGTACTATGGGTAAAATTACAAAGTTCAATTATACTTTTTATGATAACTGCAAGAGTTTATTAATCTTAAGATTTATTCACATCCTGAAGTTGTTATATTCAAGGCGATTGCTATTAATGCTTGACGAGGATAAGCAGAATCAAGTAAGAAGAGTTCTCCTACGTTACTGCCACACTTTACATCCCTCTTCTTTCTTTGTATTTTGAGTACCAGGTTCGTTAAGTCGCTGGTTGTTCCCTGTAAAAATTGTACATCATTGATGGTATGTTTTGGAAGTTTGAGGAATTTATGAATGCGACCAAAGATCAGAATTCTTTATTTACTAAAAATATTACCTCTAGAATTGGGCAAGGTTTATCCTGCGCGAAGAAGAACGTCACTAACTTGTCAAAGTACTCATCGATTTTGGACTCCCACCTAGATTTTTGACATATATAGCGCCTTCGATAAATTTCATCTATTGCCAAAATTCCCAAATATGCCTGTCAAAATAAAAGGGTGTTAAAAATAAAGTATACTAAAAACGGTTTTTTCGTAAATATGTAGGAATATAATTTTACATGAATTAGGCTAGTAGCATTCTTCTTCCAAGCGATTGAATTCTCTCCTGTTCTTTCGATAAATTTATTTTTGTCCAAGTACTCAATATTAATGTATTCAAAAGTAACATCCAACATATTCTTAAAGAAAAAAAAATTGTTAAATTAAAAATGTGTATTCAAGTAAAAAAATGTTGCTTAGTTTTAAATAATAATTAATTAGAATCTGATGCAATAATAACGAACCTCATCTTGGCAATCTATTCTCATAATATTCCCACCAAAGATTATAAGCACAAGTCCTATAATTGTTCGCATTTTGCCTCTAAGTATTCGATTAATTGCACTGAGTCTAGCAATGAAAAGTATATTAGACTGCAATAAAATTTGAAGTGAAAATAACCAAAAAAACAGGTGATTAACGAAATTTAATGCTAATTTTTAAAAAACTTACGTACTATTAAAATTTTTCTTTTCTTAATAATGCCAGCAAATTAGTGGTTCAAATGTATCCTTCCGACGAGTTTTTATACTACTATTCGATTTCCCGTCAAACTAGAAAAAAAAACTAGTTTTTTAACCATATTTTCTGATAAGGCACAATTATTTAAATAAATAAGGAAGAAAAATTCCTTGTGACAAGACGATTCGATTTATCAAAAATATTAATGCATTTAATTGAATATTAAACAATTTATGGTTCTTTGTTAAAGTTATTAATTTTAAAAAATTTCGTTTTAATCTATAACAAAAATTCAATGCTAATGAGCACAAAAAAATATAAATACAGTTAAATGAAACATTTCTTTCTAATTCACAACTTTTTTTTATTGGCATTTGAACTTCGATTCATTACATAATAAGTACAATTATACTTTTTATGATAACTGCAAGAGTTCATTAATCTTAAAATTTATTGACATCCTGAATTTGTTACTTTCACGATGATTGATGCTATTAGTTGATAACTAGTAGAATAATCAAATAAGAGGAGTTCTGCATTATGGGTGCCGCATTTTGATTTCCTCTGCTTTCTTTGTGCTGTGACACTCTGTTTCTCTAAGTCGCTGGTTGTTCCCTGTAAAAATTGTACATCATTAATGGTATGTTTTGGAAATTTGAGGAATTTATGAATGCGACCAAAGATCAGAATTCTTTATTTACTAAAAATATTACCTTCGTAATTGGGCAAGGTTTACCCTGTGCGAAGAAGAACGTCACAAACTTGTCACGGTACTCAGCCGCTTTGGGAAATCTCTCACTATCTTGACATATAAAGCCTAATTTCGCAATTTCTTGTATATCCTCAATTGCCAAAAATGCCTGTTAAAAAAAAAGTTTATTGTTAACAAAGTATATTAAATAACGGTTTTTCCGTAAATATGTAGGAATATAATTTCACATAAATTTTGCTACTAGCATCCTCCTTCCAAGCGATTGAATTCTCTCCTGTTCTTTCGATATAATTATTATCCGGAATCTCCTTAATATCGACGTATTCAAGAGTAATGTCAATCATATTCTTAAAGGAAACAATAAAATTATAAAATTAAAAATTTGTATTCAAGTAAAAAAAATGTTGCGTAGTTTTAAATAATAATTAATTAGAATCAGATGCAATAATAACGAACCTGCTCTTCTTGGCAATCTATTCTCATAATATTTACACTAAAGATTATAAGCACAAGTCCTGCAATTGTTCGCATTTTGCCTGTAACTGTTCGATTAATTTCAATGAATATAACAATGAAAAACTTATTAATCTGTAATAAAATTTGAAGTGGAAAAAAAACCAAAAAACACAGATGATTAACAAAATTTGATGCTAATTTTTAAAAAACTTACGTACTATTAAAATTTTCCTGTTCTTAATGATATCAGCAAATTAGTGGTTCAAATGTCAATTTCCTACGAGTTTTTATACTTCTAATCGATTGACCGTCAAACTAGATAAGATAGTAAGACTAGTTTTTTCATGATATGCCCTGATAAGGTAAATATAATTAAATAAACAAAAATGTCTTTATTATAATTATATATGATACATGATTATGTATGATATTTTCAAATACTATGATGGACTTTGATATTCATTATTTATTAATTTTAACTCTTTTAACTCTAAGATCCCCACGTGATAAACCATAATATTTTCCTAATCGCCGTTTATGTAACAATTCAACGAAAAAAAAAATTAGTTACTTTAATGAGAGGTTTAAGTAATTTTATTTATTATCTATTTTTTAAATCTAAATTCTAAGTGAAAATTGTGCAATATTCACATTTTTCCTTGAAATGCAGAACTTCTTATCTAAATGACCTCAAACGTGGTTCATATCTAAATTAATATTTTTATCTATTCATAATAATCAATAATAATATATTATTAACAAATAACTAAAATAATAATAAAGTATAATTCGTTTAACGCCAGCTCATTTTACTTAAAATTAGGACGGAAGGATATCAATCCTATTTATTATGCTTTTCTGGTGAGGCTTTTTTGTATGATTGTGTATTAATCCATCAGATCGAAAGAAACCTTCTCTCGAGAAACAAAAAAAAAAACGGGAAAGCACGTAAAGGAAGGAAAATAAGGTAGATTGGAAAATAGAATACTGTAATTGAAAGGATGAAAGGAAAATAAACAGAAAAACGTAGAGAGCGTTAAAGGGAAATAGGAGTGGGGTTGTAAGAGTTGAGCGAAGGAATAGAGACGTAACGAAGGTAGATAGGTAAGTTTGGTCGTGAATTTCAATGGAGAGATATCCAATTACTGAGTGAGAGGATGAGACAAGACTGATCTTTGCGGATCGCATAGCGCCAATAATTAGTTTCTTATACGGCGAGATAAGACTGAAAGGAAACGACTCTTCAAAGGCTTCAACAAACGAACTTTTAATTTCTACAACAAAGTCTATACTCTAAAGAGTTTCTTTTTGAGATTCAAGAATTTTGTTCCCTCTTCACAAACACTTTTGTATCTACAACAATTTGCTTTCTTTGGAAATAAGATGGATAAATCTTGAACGGTGGTTTCCTGTATATCGTGAGATTCGCGAGGCAGTTTCTTTCCGCAATCGCATTTGAATAAGCTCTAAGTTTGTAAGCTGATTTAAAGGTCGGCTTCTTGATAATTCCAACTAAGCCTCTGTTTGCGTTATTTTTTCTTGTCCGACATGTTCGGATTATTCAGGAATTTCCGTATTTTTGTTTTTTTTATTCATTTTCTTTCTTAGTAATTTTGTTTCTTATAAAATAAATTCTTAAATCCTTGAAATCCTTGAAGTGTTGACTAATAAGGTAAAATTGTATCATATGTATTATGAACTGATTTTTGTAAGACGTGATAAAAAAATACATATAAGCGATGAAAGTGTTTTCCTCTCGGAAAATATTTATGACTGAAAAGTACAACAGTTCCATTCGAGGGTAAGAGAAATACTATAAAAAGCAAAGAATTGGGGCATCGAGGGACTAGGGGATGAACGTTATCGGTTATGTGTTCAAGCAAGTTCGTATATGGCGTCATAACACTGTCTCGATACTACTAAACGCTCTCGGGAATTTGGTACCAGCCTCCATTGAATCCCTAGCCACGTTCTCGATTTTATGTTCACTTTGCTTTATTACACTAATAGTAGTTTAAACGTTTGCATCAATAGATTAAATTGTATTCAGATAGATTATCTTAGAATGTTCTGTGAATTTATATTGAACATTAATTTATAGACGCTATTTAAATGTATAGAAACTTTAATATAAATTATCTTCGGCTAGTAAAGTACGCCAGATCGGTCAGGAAAGTTAATATCCACATATGTTCTGAAAAGAGGAAAATCTTTTCTTTGCCTAGCTTTTTTTTTTCTTTACATCCACGACGACTTCGATGCAATCATGTAAACGTACCAAAGTTTTCCAATCTTGCGCCACCGAAGGAAGATCTCTTTTTCAGAAATAGCAGAGTTTTTTCTGATCAAACTCTTATTCAGGTGAAAAATCTCTTGGATTGTTGCAAGTAGAAAATGTTGTTAAATTCTTAACTTCTTGTAACTGCTTGGAGGCTAATTTCTAGTAATGCGTGGAAAAATGTACATACATTGAAAGTTAGTTTATCGCGCTGAACTCAATTTACATGTAGTAAAGTTGTATCCGGACTCAAATTTCTATTTTCCACAAGTAAACTAAACGCAACAGATGTTAACTCTTCCTACCATACGAACAATGTTCATTTGTAATTCGGATTGCTGTTTTCTCAGTAAGCTCACTCTACGAAATCCGTATCTATACCGACGTATGTTACCGTGTTTCGAAACTCCTTCTACAACCAGAACAATAATAATTGCATGTGATAGAAATATATTGCGAAATTTGGTTCCTTGCAATCCAAACTTTCCGATTAAACTTTTGCTTAGAGGTAATTTAGAGATAATTTAATCCCTGTGCATTTTCAGTAGAAAAGGTAGTTTTAGTGGGTCGGTTCAGAATTTTTGGCCGACTAAAGATTGACCTTGCCTACTGCATTTCCACAAACCGACCATTTCTACTTTCTCCGCAATGTCTGACCATATATGGACCTTTTCTACTTACATCATTAAAATTTCGTTAAATTCGGTTACTAAATTATTAATTCGATTTAAAAATTGTCATTCGTGTTCAGTTTTTGGAAAGTTGGGTTTAATCCATAGGGGATGACTCCGGAACGAACTTTATCAAGAATTTCTAGTCTACAACGATGCTATTCCGTAGGAATCCGTCTTCTATTCGAATCGTATAGTCCCTTCCTATTCTGCTATGCGGTGGCGTTGGTATTTGGACAATTGATTTCCAGAAGCAGATGGAATCGATTAGCTGGGATATTTTGAGAATGCACGAGAATTGGATTTCCCGTGTTCGAAATACTGGACTGGTAAGAGTTATTAATAGGCGACAGGCCTCGACGGCTAGGTGGCTTAATCAGTAATAACTATTTCAATGAAAAAAGGAAAAAGATACATTGCTTGAAATAAAAAAAGGTGACTCTATCCTTTCCTTCTCTTCATTTCTTTTCCTTTTCCATATTGAGATATTGATCAGAATATGGTATTGACACGTGATTTAGGTATGAATTGACGTGAATGTAAAGTTGAGAATTGTAAATAGCATTTCAGATGGAAATCCCATTACATCACACAAACATCGCGTTGGTCCAATTTTGCTGAAAGTTATCTGAAACTATTTCCATTAGGTAGTTTCAGGGTTTTTGTCCTAGACGCCCTAGTTGTGTAGGTCTCGCCGCGACTCGCATCGCTGCCTTCGCAAGGAAGTTAAGGCCAAGGGGGAACATTGTTTCCGCCTGCGATTGTGGCTTGCGAGAAACTTTGCGCATTTAGCCTGTCACCGCCGTCGCCGTTGCACAGTCAAGAAAATTAATTTCGAATAATAAGTAACGACTGAGCTGTAAGTCGCGTCGCACCGGCGACTCGAAACGAATACGTCATGCGTGTCATTTGCATACACCTCCTCCTCAAAAAATATTTCCAAGGACGGTTCTCTCGTAATTAAGTAATTCTTCAATTATTTTCATTTAAATGACATTTTTCGAAATATTTCCTCTTGGAAATAAAAATCCCGACTCCCTTTGAAGCCGTCTTCAAACAATTGTGAAATTTATTCACAAAAATAAACTAATCTCCATGCAAAAATATTATTCTGCATATTTTGAAGATATAGAGCCATTTCAGCACTGTTATGCAAAATGCAGTGAATAATTAGGGCATTTAATCGCCTGACAATTACAGCATTTCTATAGCGCCATATAAATTTACTATTTGGTTAGATTCGCGTATTTGCATGTGTTTGAAAATACATGTGAATCGAGCAAAGCTCGACGAGAGATAAAGCGATTGTACCGTTTCAGTGGTGATTCAAAAAAGCTAAAAAAGTGACACGAGAGTCGACCGCTTTCGAATGGAGGATAACATAACGACATCGAACTCGTTATGCTGCAATAGGTGCGCGAAAATTAGTGCCAGTTACGTTTTTTAGTGTCCTCGTTAACTCGGTTTTATTTTTAAAAAGTCCATGAATTCAATTGATTAAATGTAAAAATTGTATAGTGATATATGACATGAAAATGCATAGTTTCTATGAATCCATCGGTATTGATCTCAACGCGTGCATTTACAATGTGATCGGATAGGTGGAAATAACGGAGATCCACGTATATGGGAGTCCGGCAAACAAAATAAGCACCATATTTGCACCGAACAGGAGCAATAAGCGTGAGGATCAATGTTGCCGCAGCAATTCAACCGGCCAGAAGCATTATTCAAATAACACCATCATTTATGCGTCCAACGAATCGAGTCCGAGTACCAACCCCATTCAGATATAGAGCTAAAGTTCATTTCTATGTCAAAGGTTTCCGAATTTGGCATATAGCTTTCAAACTTGAAGAACTTGTATTGTAAAATTCATTTTTCGCTGAAATAATTTACATTAAAACAGTTTAGCACCGTTAATCGTTTCCCTTCTTTTTTGTTGCTTAATTAGGTACTTCATTCCTTTATTCTTTCATATCTTTGATACGATTCACTCATTATGGGGTGCCAGCACACAAGGCGGTGTTAACGAAGTGAACAGGTAGATGATAAAACATAATGCGCGAGTAATTCCACAAACGCCCGGGCATTAAATTCTATGAAATCAAATTTTAGCACATTTTTCATGCTCGTAATTTTTCATTCTTTTAGTCAAAGAAGACTAAATGGCACATATTAACATCCAGGATTTTTTAATCATATTCTAATATCTATTCATAAAAAGTATGACTGTCTTTATAATTGTATTATTTTTTTCATTTTGAGAGAAGAATGTGAGAGAATAAACCATTTTTAACACTGGATTACTTGTAGAGATCGCTATGTCCGATTCCATGGGATTTCACAGTTGGTAGCCCTATCGGAATTAACGTATCGGACAATCCGTTGAAAACGCAGGTGTTAATATCAGTTGGAGAGCTTTCGAAGACTCAGACTCATTGAATCTATGGGCGATCGTTAGTTTCCAGTTTCCATGTGATCGAATCCTATTAGTCACGGTCTAGCTCAATATTTTAAAGGCTGCTCTAAATTAGTACAAAATAAAGAAAGAAACTCAAATATTGAGAACCAACGATCTGCAAAATCTCTATCTTGACAATTTTATGGTAATTATAATACGAAAGTATACATTTTTTAATTTGCATTTCTTTTTATTTGCATTTTTTCTTAGTTGTATTTTTTTATTTGTATTTTTCACGGTGATAGATTGTTAACATTATTTAGAGTTCCGATTATTAAGTTGTGAAACAGTAGCTCCTATTTTTCTACATCCTCGTAGTTGAGCACGTTTAACGCGCTGGCTTTCAATGTTTCCACGATAAGGTACAAAACGGCGTTTACTGTACGTGAAACGCGAAAGGAAGCATGTACACGTAATCTAGCGTGAACTCGAGCTGGTGTATAAATATACAACACACATTTTATGGGAAAGGGCGAATCGCGTGATCAAAACTCATACTCTGCAATAAAGTCAAAACACGAGCTTTTTCTTTTATTTAACAAGAGAGTCATCCATGTATCTTCTCTAGCTAATTCAAAAATAAAAAATTTTACCTCGTTTTCATTACAATGATTTGACGAATAAATGTTGATAATTTAAAACAAAAATTCCATCGAAAAATCCGGTCTGCAAACTTTTCCTAGAATTTATGCGCTCCGCTAACATTTTTCAATTGCATACAGCTGAAAACGTTTAAAAACAACTTTCATTTGCGAGGAACTGAAATTTCTAGAAATCATCTCTTTAATGTTCAATATTTGCTAATATATATGAACAAATTGGTTTTTTTATTGGTTTTTTTATTGGTACCTTTTTATTGGTACAGGTGGATTTTAAAAACTCGGTTAACATTGAACCAAGTAGTAAATATTTCTTCCTGCAATGAAAATCTTAATAATGACGATGACCGGAATTGAGTTTATTTCCAGACTTTTTCAAATACTCCTGTGTAGTAAATTTCTCGAGATTGAGAACGAAATTGAAAATCGATGGAAAGCTACATTTATAGAAAGTGGAAACAGGAACAACACAAAACCGGCGGGACGATACATAGGTACGTTTCGCATTCACTACGGTTTCCATTGAAAACTACAGTTTTGAATTGCAATGCTGTGTCATTATGGTTCCAAGTTTACCAACAACTTCTGTGTAAATAGAACTTTACACGGCAACTCGTACTTCTCACTGGTGGGGAAAGATGTATATAAGATAATTTTAGTACACTATTCAAAGCTTCGGGAGGATTAAACTTTCACATTACAAACTGTAAATGAGAAGAGAAGGGGGTGGTCGGAATTTACGTGAAACTGACTGTGGAGAGAAAAGCAGTCAAATTGATGTAGAAGCTGCTTTAGATTCTTGTCGCAATCTAATTGACAATTAATACTGACTTGAATAGTAAGTCATCTTTCATGCAGATATTGTCTTATAGATGTATTCTTATATTTTTATTTAGTAAATTATAAGACCTTATTTTTTTAATTTTTAATCTGCACTTATATTGAACTCATGTTCGTGTTCCAATTGATTGGACTTGGACAATTTTACTTTCTTTTTTTAATGAAGAACAAGAAGATAGAACGACCATCTTTGGAGGTTCTCGGGGATTGGATTGAACTCGAGTCTACTACTTTCTCGAATGTTATTCTTTGCTGACGTGTCTAACACGAAAAAGGACTTTCCTTTTCATGGAAAAGGTTGCAAGTAGTTTTGGGAAAGACTTTCTTTGTAGTGAAAATTGGATCCAAAATTGGTTCATTGTTTAATCTACAGACTGATCCTTCTTTTCAGGATATAATACATGTTTTTTTATTATTCAATACTTTACAGATTCGAAATTCAAATTATAAGGAATTCCCAGAGCAGCATTTCTGGCAATAATTCAAGTGGATATGAGAAATCAAGAGATGAATTTATGGTGTAGGAAACAGCAATAAAAAAGATTTGAGCCAAAGGTTACAATCCACAAACCGGGAAGCGTACAATTTGTCACGATGACGTTGCACAATTCGAAATGCACGTGTCGTTTGGCAGAAAATGAAGAGGGAGAGAGAAATTGCGTGAAGAGAGAAGGACGGAGATAGGAGAGCCCATATCGAGTAAAAAAAAGCTCGTAGTTTAGTTATATGTTCACCATTGGCAAGCTGTTACATGACAAACGAATTGTCCCAGCCGATAGTGACATTTCAACTACTGTAATTGCTTTGTGTTTATATTCTCATTGTTAGATATATTCTTGACACTTTTAATATATAATATATCAAAAAATCGACTTATATGTATTCTTCCTCTCGCTCGAAAACCCCATATTTTCCAGAAAGAATTTTATTCCCCATAGATTGAATAATTCTCCGAGTCTTATCAGATTCCAGTGGCAACTTACATTTTTCGCATTCAGCGACCGAGAAGATAATAAAACCGAAGATTTTATCTGACGTCCTTTTGGGACCCGCGAGAATGCGAATTGTTACGTGATACTTTTCACATCGGTATGCATAGAAGAATTTCGTAGAAGTCGATCGATTTCGAAAAAGAGGAAAAAGAACACCATTGAAACTGTAATACTTTAATTATAATTGAAAATTTTGTTTACTGAATTGTTAAATTCAGGAAAACTCTAAATTAAATTCCATATTGGGTTAATTGTTTCAAATGTTCAGGAATTTTTACACACGAACGATATCAAACGGTATTTTATATTTAGTGAAAATATTTACTGGAATTTCAATAATTTTAGCATGGAAATTTAGATTGTAGTACAATCATATCTCACGGTATCAATTTTAATCTTTCTATAAAACGATATCATCTCTGAAGTGATTTCTGAAACCAGAAGCAATGTGGAGATTCTCTTCGAAGCGTAATTTACTAATGGATATATCTCCACGTTGCAGCAACGCGTAAAATATTTTCAACCGTACAATATGTGTATTGTGTAAGTTTTGTGTAAAAGCTTTTAACGCCAAATCGAATTTTTCGGTACTCCAAATTTCGACAAATTCGCCTCGTTCGTTTGTTTCAAATGTCGACTACCATTATCGAATTTCCACAGTAGATTGTTGATGGAAATCAGTGAACTGAAACGAAAATATCACAAAGAAAAACAAAACTATTTTTTTTATGTAAATACTGGACTTATATTTTCTATTATTTTTCAGAAAGGCATTTTTTATCTGGATTTATTCAATGTTTTTTTAATTAAGTCGTGAAATGTTCTAAATATATTCGTCCACGAATTTCCTGGCAAATTCCCGTATTTTTTTCGCGAATTGTAAACTGTAGTTTACAATAGCGCAGAGTTAGGAGGTTTTACGTGATTTTAAGGAATTTTAAGAGATGCTTAGATTCAGAATTTATGCATTAGAACAGAAACCAAAAAAATTTGTTTTTGATCTGTGGAATATACCTATTTTTTGATAATGACTGGAAATCGTACAGTTTCTCGAATTTTTCAAATAGTAAAGGAGGATGCTTGATCCTGAGCTTTTTCCGCGTTCAAGCGAAATTTTCCGAAGTCATCCGAGGACCGTGACGCGCAAACTCTACGGGTTCACCCACATTCGAGACGAATGCGAGGGCATTCGAGGCTGTGCTGCGGCCTCGGGCCGACAGGTTTCCACGGGCCGTGTTACTGACAACCTCGATCTCTTGAAACATTACGTGCGGAAGCCATGTGCTTGCAAAAGCTCCTCGATCACAGTCTAACAGTGTTTTCAGTATCGCGTTTTTACTCCAAACAACCCCGAGAATAAATCTGATCTCAAGGTTATCGATCCATCAAAAAAAAGTCATAAGATTCAGAAAGCTTTCTCGAAGAGGTCTAATCTCTGAAAAAAGTGTGTGATAAGATCATCCATAATAATCCTTACTAATAAGAAATAAAAAAAGTTTTCTCAACTATTTTAATTAAGAATCATAGACTGATATGTAGATTTTTATCATTTTCAAATGCGTTCAATAGATGCCGTACTTAATTAAAAGTTTTAAAGAATTTATCTATATTAGTTCACTGTGAACTAAACTGGAAGAAAATTAATTGGACAGAAATTCATTTTGATGAAGTAAAATTGGTTTGAATTGAATTAATGTTGACATTTAAATAAAATCGAGAAGAGAATGCTTCATTCTTAGTTCATTCATAGATTTCAAAATCTCGATAAAATTTATTTATTCATTTATTCATTTATACTATTATTAGAATTAAATGATTTTCTAATTTGCTTTCATATTTCTCATTTTTGAAACTTGAAAAATCTAATTGACGGAATGTTTATGAAATAATCCTGTTGCTTATGCAATGATAAAAATCTATGATTATTATTCTTTGATGCTCGCAGAAACCTTGGGTGTGTCTCGTAATCGAGTGGGTGAAAAATTCTTTCAGATTGCAGATTGCGTGCTATTTTTATCTCGCTTACTTCTTTTTCTGCAAATTTAAACTATGGAGAATAAAGTAGTGGACTTAAAAATAAAAGAGTAGCGCCAGAGACAATAAAAAAAGACAGAAGTGTGTGTGTGATCCACGTGTAGTGAGTAAATATTTAGGATTACAATTGGCTTACGAAATATGGAAATTGAAAAAGCGATATTTTTGGATTCCGAAAAAGATATCGATAAAAAGTGCGATTGTGATGCAAGGAACATGCTTATCCGATCCGGCGAATTGCCAAGCGGACGTAGGAAGCAGTAATCAAGGTTAGTTTAGAGCTTGACCTAGACCAGCATATAAAAGAGTGATGACTCTTTCTATTCTGTATTTAACGTATATATGCAAGAAATAATCATGTATACACTAATATTTAATAATAAAATTATTAAATTATTATTAATCGTTTTTTATATGTCAATAACTTATGAATTGGCCTTTTCAGTAAAAGTGGACGGATTTTAATTTACAAATTGAAATTTCTCCTGAAATTGAAATGGGCCAATACATTTTCAATAATTCACCTCAAAGCATTTGAATCGAAATAAACTAATATCGCAACAATCTGCATCAGATCTTTATCGCAGCTACATATAATTATCGTGTTTGATACTATATTCATTTTCGATTTGGTTGACTGCCCAGCTTTTTTACTAAATGCAAATATTTCACTCAAAGACTTTTCAAGCTTCAATTTATTAAATTTTCATTAGAGAATATATTATATTTCTGAAATACAGATATCCCCAATTCGGTCGATTAATTTACAGACTAAAAAATGTAGAAATTCCGTATTAAATTAGTTATAAATTCTGATATTTGTTTTAAATACCAAATTAATTTATGTTCGTGTTTTAATGTTTCAATCCATAGATTAAATGAAACAGCTTTGTTATAATACCACAACACCTGTGCTAAGCCACATAAAACGATGCAGCCAACGAATGGATATGTTCGCAAGCTTTTCATCAGTAATTAAAAAATCTACATTGACTGGTTGGATTCAGTATTGTGATATTAAACTCAAATGGGTAAACGTTAATATTTTGCAAATTATTAGCCGGATTTTATTGGATATTTTTGAAGTATCTTATATAATGAGGCATCTACAAAACGAAAACATAAAATTGAACTGACGTAAATTGGTTATTGATTATCTGATCAAACTCCCGATTGACCTTTTCATAAATTGGCATTTGTTCAGTCAATGAAACTCTGAATAAAAAAAGAATAAATTGAATTAGAATCAGATGGATCATCCCAGAAAATCTGAGTGTAAATCATCAGGATCAACTAGTCAGCAGGGGATTTTATTCGAGACAATTGTAAGCCGAAAACCCGAAATCTTGCGCTTAATTAATAAATCATTTAGGGGTCGTTAATCACGCTTGTGGGAATCTGACAACACCCTTGAGTTCGCGAATGAGGTGGAATTCGGGGAGGAAGAGACAAGGAGAAATTCAAGAGAGACAGACCTTGTTGTCTAACCCTCTTCTAGGTCAGCAGCCCTTAATACCTCTCGGAACCCCTGTCATCGGTTTTAATATCGCGCGAGTGGTACCATGAGACTCAGGAAATGTGATAGAAGCGAAGACAAGACAAGGAAGAAAATAGCTGGGTTGTCTGAAGCTTAACGAGAGGGTGCTCCTTAATAATGAGACGACATTACTGCCAGCAATGAGACAGCTAAATTTACCTTTATAGGAGAGAATTCACGTCAGATTCAGAACATCTCAAGCATTCCAATTACTCGTTGTTTGAAATGGATGTACTGTCTAAAATTATCTTAAATAAGGATCCATCAAAGATCCATCAGTAGTTGAAATAAACTCGGTATTTTATCAAAATTCCAACAGATAACATGAATTTTATGGACACTTGTCGCCTGAAGATACACACCACGCATTTCCACAAGTAGAGAGTCATAAAATTCTCTATTTGGAATTTCGTATGTCAATTTAATTACGAGAAGCTATATCTGAACTTTAAGTGCATCATCTTGTGTACGTGTGGTGTATGTCCAACAAACACATAAAATCAGCCTCATACATGCGAGAGGTGCAAGAACCGTTGTGAAATTCGTTATACGACTAAGGGTAGATTATTTTCACATCTCGGGCTCCAGTCTCACACGTCTAACGAATATCAAGGGCCATAAAATGTTTTGTTCCATTTATTTATACATGTATGTATTCATTTTCCAGATGACATTCATTTCGTGACTTGCTATGAATGCAATATTACGACAGATACTGCGTGTTACGTATTGGTCATAAACTGTGGTCGTTATCAGAAATAGTTACAACTTTCATATGCATATATTAATCATTCATATTCTTATGAAAGTTAAATAATGCGCTCTATAAATATAGCAAATCCATGGAGGATTTTGTAATCGAATTTTGTAATCGAAATTTGTAACTGAATTTAAATGACAAATTATTAAAATCAAGTCCTTTTCTTGTCCTAAATCAAAATCTTATGAAAATCTAATTATTTACACAAGAAAAGTTTGTATTGCCAATTTAGGATTTATGTGATATAAGTTAGCAAAGAAAAGTTGATTTGCAATTCAGAATAAACTGCGTAGCAGAAAATACCTTTGCCGGGAATGCGAATAGTATAATCGCCTTTTGTCGTCGAGATGTATTGTTAGCTGTTATCGGGATTTGTGAAATGCCTATAAGCAAACTGCATTTTAGAGAAAAGGGGGATGAAATGGGGATGTTTGAATGAATCAAGTAAAAAACAGCGGAAACTCTGATCCTTTGTTGCTTAATCGCATTTGTTGTACAGCTCATTCACTATTAACTTTTCCCTTTCTTTAGAAATACGAATTTACTGAAATGGTTTTCTATACCGGGAAAGCGTAAAGACTTAATGGGATTTTTATGGAACACTAGATAACGTTTTCGTTTGAATAGACAAAAAGTTAAAGGAAAAAATCCTATAGTATTATTTTAAAAGCAATTTTAGATACTATCACGAATTTCGTGCCGTTCACTCATATTTATAGAATTTCTTAAAGATCGATAGGAAACATCAACTTGAAGTGCCGTAAAACACTATGGTAAGCACCAGTACCGGAAATTAACAAACTACTTGAATAGAGTCACGTGATCTTGCATTTTCTCAAAGTTATTTGATTACATTATCTGATTACATTCTGATTATCATTATCTGAGCCTATAGAATGTTTTAGGGAATTGAATTTTTCTATTAGAGAGCAAAACATAAATATTTTCGATATTTCGATGGTAGCTTTGTTCCTTAAATTAAGTTTCTTGATCTTTGGTCGATTTTGTGTAAAATAAATGATAAAGAAAACCTTCCGAGAGGATTTTCCAATATCTTATTGTGGATCTGAGTTTATTCGGTTTGATGAAAATATAATCAAACAGAATTCAATTCAACGGATAAAACCTGGATGTTCAGAATGTAAACAGAAATGAGATTTCTTCAATATGTCCAGAACCCCGGGATTCTAGACACGACTAAAAATGAAGGGATAAAAGATGAAACCTTGTGTGAATATATAAAATACTGGATATTTCTGAGCTGAGAATTGAATTTGAAAATATTGAAGAGGATATAATTTTTCATCGAAAATTAAACTAGTTATAATAATGAAGAATTTCCTTAGAATATTCCTGGAAATTTTATATACAGCATGTTTCAATATTCTGTTCTTGTCATTCTTTGTTCTCTGCGGTTTCGAATTCTTGTTCAGACTAGGAAACTGAACATTAGCTTTCTCGAGAGCTGCATTAGTGAAACATAATCCGTGGATGTACAACAAATACGAGGTTTCTCGATCGCGGTTTGCTGACGTAACAGATAACCGTTAACTTCTAGAACTCGAGCCTATTGAGCAACGTGATCAACGTGAATAACTGCAATTTCCATCGAGTTAAAGGTATCGCGTGATTTGTCACTTGGATAAACGGGACGAGTTCGTACACGGTGTTACATGATCGATTAATGCCAAACGGAAGTTCATCGCATTTTGACTAGCGTTGATGACGTTAGAGAATTATGTGTATCGACAATGTTCATGATAATACCGGATTATTACCATTTCCGCAAAGTCAATTGAAATCCATATAATTACATGAGCATTCAATACCTTCCAATCAAAATTTCATTAAAAACTTGGTAAAGCTAATTCGCGAAACATTGAAACATTATGAACTTTTATTCTTTCTTTTCTGTTACAGGTGAGGCTTGGGACTTTCTATAATCAATTGAGTGAGTTGTCAATAAAAATCTTTGATATTGCGTATGTTGGTAATTTTCTAGGGCTTCATGTCAGTCATATTAGATTCTCTCACTCAGCTTTTGACATTCTCGAATATTTGCAAACTTAAGAGCAACTTCTCCCATGAAAGATTGCCGCTCCAGACAATATTTGCAGTGTCTATTTACTTTCTTTATGCACATGTGCATTGTACATGAACATGTAAATATACGTATATTATACTGTACAAGTTTAGCACAACTTTTACTTGAAATTTCTATTTTCGTTACAATAGAGACCTACATGTCGCATTTGCCTCTTTACGTTTATTCAGCAGAGCCAAAGAGCGGAAGTATTTCCGGCCCACAGTGCGGGAGTTGTGACAAAGTGGTTGAAGTGCTTTAAAAGTCACGACTTCCTCCTGCAAGTTTTCACGCTGAGCAAGCGCGTGAGGCGTGAACGAGCGCACAACCATTCATTCACATGTTTCCTTTTCACCAAGAAACTTCTGCAACTTCATTTCCGCATTTTTCGTATTTCTTACTTCGACTCAATTTTCCTTCATTTCTTTTTTTTATTTTTCTTTTTTTTTTTTAATTTTCCTTCTGGAATTGAGAGGCTGTAATTTTCTGCTCTCCAAGCTTTCAAATAAGTTCCAATTCACGAACTACACATTGAACGACTCTCGATTTCAAGTTTCGTTCCCTTTGGAGGAAAGTTTCGCACGAAAAATTGAGTAATAGGATTTTTTGCAGAAAATTAACTAATCAAGTAATCAGATGTAAATAATGAATCCATGACTTTTTAATCTTGATGGGATTTCCAATTTCCAATTTGACCAGTTTTCCAGATGAGGACCACATTAGAATTAGGGAAAACTATCTAGAACACCACCAACATTTCTGTATTATTATAGTTAATAATTGTAATACAGTTCTATTCACTCGGGATTCGTACCAACCCTTATTACATAGTTCCTGAGTTTGCACGACCTCATTGCTCAGAACTTCTTGCACAGTTTCTCCCTAAGAAGTCTAACTATGTACGTGATATTGTGCTTACATATACTGTATCTTTCATGCAGAATAGTATATATGTATACGCAATACATTCCATAACTGTGAAACTTTAGTTTACGAGCTTGGTCGACTGGTATCGAGTTTATTGTTCACCAGGTCTGATGCTGACCGGAAGTGTCTGCAGAGGCGTGAAGTATGCTGATATTGATTTATGTGTCTTCACACTATACAAATCAGTAACTTCTGGGAATCTAAACTAAACCGAAGGGAATTTGAATTACATTTTGGCAGCGAATTCAATGGGGTTTAATCAACTCTGATATAGAAGCTTTAGGAAATGTTTGTAATTGTTAATATAATAACAAATCTGTTTATATAATTTTCTAAATCTCTCCAAGCACAGTTTGATCCACCTTAAGATACACAGACCCAATATAATTTCAGGCAGTCTTTCGTTATGAGGAACCATAATTAATTACATGTAATAACGCGTAAATCCCGCAGTTAATTTATAGTGCATACGAGAGGCGGATTATTGCGTATATGAGATGCATCGCGTAGGTCGAGATCGCTGTATTAGCAATTAGATCCATTCGATGTAGGCTGCTTTCACGCTTGCTCGGCTCACCCTCGGGAACACTGATACACATTTAACGTGTGTGCACACTTGCAAGCTTTGTCTCTACACAGAAACGCACATGCGCCAAGTTCTATCCAAGAACAGAATGTAAATTGGGGTAGGTATCGACCTTGATTAATAGACCAAGAATTATACTCTAACCCACTAGGATTAACCCCTAGGATATTCTGACGCGAGGTTCATTGTCTTGCAATGAACAAAACCTCTTTATTCCGAATCCTAACATCACCACTTAATTAATTGAGGAATAATTGTTCGAGTTTTTCATGTTCTTTTTCGGGAATTTTATTTCAGCACATCTTGGAAATTCTTTATTAGCCTCTTAGCTTCCCTCTTCACGAAAATTTATGTTTGCACACCTAACGAGCTTGAGTCGGCGTTTCTAGTTTGTTTTCGCAACAGTGAGTACCAGATTCCTGCCCTACCAGTTTCTACGTCAGCCGTAAACTTGCTGAACGATGGTACACATCGGGTTAATTCAGAAACCGCGCTTTAATGAACCGTAACGAAGCCAAAGCACAATAGAAGCAGGTAACGCTAATGTACGCACCTCGGGATTCTGGATCGTCGACTGGAAACACGATTTCCAAAATCCCTGATACTGTTCGATGGCTATTACAATTTACCCGGACGATAATGGCTTGTGTATATAGATAGTATAGTAAGTGTATAGTAAGTTCTACCTTCAATCATTCACAAGATTCATTTATTTGCAAAAATATGAATACGTGACATAGATTCATGAAAAAAATGTGAAAGAACGATCGTCTTTCAATTTTATCTCATTCTGATGGCATTGGAGAAGCGCATATTCAGAATCCTGGAACTGATATCAGAAATCAACCATTATCGTTCACATCTCGCACAATGTTGCTACCATCCGTTTTCCATCAGGAAATATTATCCTTTTTACGATGATACGCTTGGATTTTCACAAACAAAATTGCAACCATCCAGCCTTTTACGTCCGCATACTTGAGCCAACATTGAAAGCATATACGTATTTACGTAATTTCAGAAAAATCGAGCATCATGTAACATCATGATTCTATTATTGAATTTCCATTCATACATATTACATGTTTCCCTCCTTTAAAATTCAATGGAAATATCTGCTGTAATTAATAAATGGTTGTTTATTTTCAAACGAGGGTTTTGTTATTAATTTATCACTAAAGTGGCAATGGTAATAAATTTCTAAGCAACCTCTGTGTAAACAGGAGCTATGGAACATGATGCCAATTTTCAGGTGTAATTTGCATTTTGGCACTGGCTCAAGTTGACCCTGTGGTTAAATTTCCATCCATTTTCTGTGAGAATCGTATATCAGAAAGATCCGCGATTATAACCTCAGCCAACTAGGCAGGTGCATCCCTTGAAGTTGAGCTTAGGTAATCCTGGGCGAGCTTAAGGAGCGCTTGCGGCTTATGGAGAGTTTGCGACGGCTAAGGCTGGTAAGTTACGAGGATTCCATAAGAATTAGACCACGCCAGCACTCTCTGGACTACTATCTGCTTTCCATAAAGCAGGTATAATCCAAGGACAATAATTTACAGATAACTCACACTCTTTCCTACTTTTCTAAGATGAGACTTATGGCACTCTTTATCTTATAGCCAGCCTCTCCTGATGTCAAAATAAAATATGGTATAACTAAAATTTGTGGCAACAACCACCATCATTATTATTATTTGGATTCTTTTTGGTCTCACTCCCATATTTTGTTGGAATGACTTCTGAAATAGAAAATTCCCGAAATTTAAATACACATTTTAAACACATATATGAAAAATACAGGATCTAATTTTGCCTTCATCTGCTTTTATCTCTCCTCTTCTCGTTACGAATTGATGAATTCGAGCATTTCCGTAAATTTACGTCCAGTCTAGACTCACCACCACCAATCAAAGAGGGGAATATAACAGCATTCCGCAGCAACGTAAACGGAATACGAAGTTTCTCGGGAATGCAAGCCATTAAATAGGCATCTAGACGAAATTCGAAACTCGATAAAAATGAAATGGGGGAAAAAAAAGGGAAGATGGAATCTGTTGGCCGAATTTAATGGCTCAACTTTTTTGTGTAAAACACGGAGAATGTATTCACAATGAAAAATTGTCAGTGCGTGCAATATAAACCTCTTTGCTTCGTTTATCTGACTTATGGCTTAGATAGCTTCTAAAGTTGAAAATATGCACGTGAAATTTTCCCTCGTTTTATTTCGTTTTATTGGACAGAACAGACAACTTGAAATATTCGCTCTAATATTGTCAATATTGTAAAGGTTTCGGCTATTGCACCAAATGAAGAATATTCAGAATTCGGGCGTTTATTTATGAGAAATATTTAATGAATGTCTGCAAACCCTTTTCCCTGTTATTAAAAATTCATGAGACCGTAAACTAAACTTGAGATATGAAGAGAAATATACTAATTTATATTTTTGACAGTTTTTCTCATTTTAAGGGAGAGTCAGTAGTATAGGTCAATGCATGGTCAGACAACCGTGAAGATTAATCGAAAAAACTTGAAAGTGGAGAGGCAATATATTTTTTATAGTCTAGAGATTATTAATCGTTTTTCAAAGATATGAATCTTATATGAAAAATAGATTTAGTAAACGCTTAATGAAATTGTTTTTACGACTGCCAATAGAGAGAAAGAATAATGGAAAAGGATATTATAAATTCTGATAATCTTTTATTTTCCGCAGCCCTCGCTAGGTGTGGATAAGCCGAGTGGTGGAAAATAAGGAAAACTTGGAGAAAGTTGAGGATTATGCGAGCTCGCATTGTTGGACCGCAGCTCAGGGAGTTTTGCATGATTCAACGACATTGCGAGACGGTCACCAGCGTGGGTGCACATCGTGGGTTCTAAGTTTCGCGAATTCCATTCATAAATCAGCTGGAATTAAACCGCAGTGCGGGGAAAATGGCTGATGCTCTTTTCGGTCGAATCGCATGTATATACGAAGGGATGAGTAGATATAAAGAGAGATAAAGAGAGAACAAGGAAGAGAAAAAGTGAAAAAGGGATGAAAGGTTCGAGAGTGGGAGAGGATAGGGATGAGGTTGGCTTCCGGGAAAACTGAGCCGCCATTAACGTCGAAGCACAACGCAGCGGAATCGTTTCAAGCTCTTCAGAGATCGATTCGTTTGATTTTCCCTTTGTTTCTATTTTTTCTGCCAAGCTCGCACTATAAAGCCCGTCGTTCGATTCGCAGCTATTATGCCCACCCTCTTTCTGACTGTCGGTCCGAATTTATCGGGCATCGACGGTTCCGCGCGAGAAGATATCGATTCTCGTGTCGGGTGGCTGCGTACGTGTTTTGCAAACGCTTTAAAGAAATATATTACAGTGCACTTAACACCCATGAAATATATAGAAGCCGCTCCTTCATTTTGCTTTGGGTGAGGGAACTGCACCTTCAGAGGTGAATCGATACCTACAGCAGATAGAGAGTCTCCTTTTTCACTTTTTTCGCGTTTTTATTGACTATAAATTTAGATTCGAAGTCACGATCATGCAAATTAATTGTATGGCTTTTTATAATTGCGCTCGCCTGTATTTGCTTGTAGCGCTTCTCTGATTTACCTGGTCAACCGAGGGTGGAAATTAATTAGACTTCTTACTGCTTCGCTTATTCTTTCTGTGTATGAAGTATTTAATTATAGAAGAACAATTTATGGCAAATGAATTGACACGTTTTTTGTTTATTACATTTCTTAATATTCACTCGGAAATGAAAGAATAAAAAAATTAATTTTCAATTGAAATCTTAATTGATAATCAAACATTTTTCGTTTAATTGTGTGGTACTAATATAATTTCTAGAAAATTGAAGTGGGTTAACGAGGAAATCTCATGAGCCTCTCTACATTGAAATATTAATGATCATTGCCGTGAAACACCTGACGTTAACTGTAATCTCGTATATTGCCGTAAATGTTTTAGTGGATTATGTCAACGGGGCGGATCATTATTGTCTTCAATTCATGGATTTAATAATCAATTCAGTAATGGACGTACTTTGTGCGAACCGATTTTCATGACAGTACATATTTGCATTATATAATACATTATTATGTAATTGCGCAGTTAAAGTGTAATTATATTATATATGTATAATAAACACGGTGGTCACATGTCAAGGAAATAAATTTGTCAGGGAAAATAGAAATGTTTAATAATCTTCAAAGTTGTTTTCAAAATTTCAAAAAATAAGACTTAAAAAGTCGAATAAAAAGGGAGCTCGCACTTTTTCTGACTCCACTCTCTCTGAATCCTGGTGATTAATCTTTCTTTTTAATATGGCGGATAATTTGTCACTAGTGAGAAAAAGTGTCGATAGGCCACTGTCCGTGGCAACCACAGGTCAGGAGAAATAATTTTTCCTTTTAGAACTTTGAAAGAAAAAATTGACAATTAAATAATTACAGAAAGCGTTTTTCTTTGCAAGAAATAATGGTTTCCTGCTAGAGCGAAATAGGGGAAACAGAATTCAAACTTTTGATGATCTTTTATGAAGATGTAGTGTTATTTAGATGCTACTTGATCAAATGTAATCTAATTAAGTCTCACTCATAAACTTAATGACATTTTGCTTCTCTTTGATCTCTTTACATCTTCCTTTGAGAACTACGTAAGTGTCAAAGTTTATACTGGTAAGTAACTTGAACAACTTGTGATGCTATACTTCGACTGCTAATATTAGACTATCAAGAACAAACTTCATGTTTCCCCAAAGCACACATCTTTAGAAACACACACATATAATATATACATACTCTATTTATTTTGATTATGCTTTCATCACAGATAAATGAATGCCC
Source organism: Synergus umbraculus (assembly GCA_900474325.1). Taxonomy (NCBI): domain Eukaryota; kingdom Metazoa; phylum Arthropoda; class Insecta; order Hymenoptera; family Cynipidae; genus Synergus; species Synergus umbraculus. Next base: position 190,256 of record UCOK01006480.1, on the reverse strand, counting down.
AGCAATTTTTGCAGGTATTATTTTATTCGAATGGCATTCAATTCGAAGTAAACAAAACAGAGAATCAGGTCAAAATCCCGTAGTCCGAGCAGCTTTCGACTCTCTCGGAAAAATGCGATAGTGCCCGGAAATGCGGTCGGATACGTGATTCGAAAAGGCAATAGCGATACGAGCCTCGTATTCTAGCAAGTAAAAGTCATAAAAGTGAATATGTGGTCTAGCGTGTGCAATGACGCCTTTGATCAATGAAATAAACGTCCTCCTGCAGCAGTGGTACCAACCATCCATGATGCAGCTGCCTTTGACAGCACGAAGTGCTGCAGAATCGGCCTGACGGCGTTCAGTTTTAGATACGATTGTACTGGAGACTGGGGATGAAAAAGAGTAAAAAAGACGAGCCGAAAAAGCGGACTCGATATAGTCCGTTCAGTCCATCGATATCTATCCATGAGCGGATTTTATAGTACAGTTTGGACGAGTTTCCGGTTAAGGGACTTTTTTTATACCTCTAAAAACCGGAAACGGAACATCGGATGTTTCATTTGTCCGATCCTCTTTCAATTCTTATTTATAGGCTTTCCTGCTTCCATCTCGAAAATCTGTGAACTATACTTTTCTATCCATTAAAAGAGTAAAAAATTATGAAATTCTTTTGTTTAAAACGTGATGAGATAAAGAAATAGAATAAAAAAAAGAAAATAAAAGGAATAAGTGTTAAAAGGTTTAGTAGGTTGATCCGAGACTTTATTGAGTGTATAAAACGCGTGGCCTGGAGGCTTGGGACGCTGTAAAATGCATTGCTGCCGTTTTTCCCCAACCAACTGTTTTACGATTTTCGTAGAGGAATGACATAACGTCCATTTGGGAAAATGACAAAAAGCTGAAAAATCCAGAGTGTGAACATCAGTAGAAAAGCGCGTACGAACAAACGCCTCGATCATTTGCCTGAGTGCTACGTCATATTACTGCTGCTGCCATATTTTCGAAATGGTTTCATCCGCTTTTCACCATTCAATCGACCGGAAACTCTATACTCTACATCTCCGATTTCCCAGATTACAATTTCAATTCATGGCGTTTCAACAATTATGAAATTTTACAGAAACATGAGAGAACTTTCTTTGCTTTTAAACAACTTTTCTTTACATTTACTGCTTACTTCTACACACGCCTCTCTATATTTCAGGGAGTTTCAGTTTTTCAGTTTCGTTTTCATCCATCTGTGTCTTTTTCTTCTCTTTTAGATTCCGTGGCTCGATCCGCCTTAACCACTTAATTTCTCTTCCATTCCGACTATTTCGCGCCCATGGTATTCCGGGTCCGTTGGAATGCATATTCATTTTATTTCTCCGGCCCCATTTATTCTTCCGTCTTGCGGAAGATAAACACAGCGGAGCTTTCACGAGCGGCTACATTGCCGTCGTCTACCAACTTTTCTCTTTCTATATATCGTACTCTACTTCTTCTCGGCGCTTGTTTTCAGCTACGGATTAATGGGGTGCTGAAGGAACTCTTGGCGATTTCAATATGGTTTGTCTCTCGCTCTGTTCCTCTCTTAATTAAGGCTTTCTGTTGTCTATCTATTAAGAACTCTCCCTTCTTCATTTCATTTGGCACACTTTGTCCTATTATGGCAATTTTCTACTAAAAATTTTCGTTTATACAAAATGATGGGAAAATGATATTGGGTTGAAGTTTCAACGATTCGATTTCATATACAATACAAGTGGAATGTTCCATAGTACATTAGTTTTTCTTTTCCTTGCCTGCCCTCATTTCTGCTCAATGATCTGAAAGGAGTATCAAATTATCCGAGAAAAGGTCGGAAGGGACCTGAAGGACAAGTTGATCCTTCCAGCTTCAGTTCCCAAGGAGATATGCCTTTGAAATCCTTTTGAAAATATTTCAGAAAATAAGAATATGATGAACTTTTAGCAAGCCATAAATTAAAATCTTACAACTACTTAAACCTGCATGGAAACATAGCGATGACTGGATTAAGTGATGTCAAGATTATACAAAACGTTATGTTTGAGGATAAACTTGACTTGGAATGGAACATGTTATTCGAGATTGTTTGGAGTGAGCTTAACTCGTTGAGGTATAGTTTGTCACACGAATAGAAAACGCGTGTTCGTGTACTTAAGTGACTGGAAGCTTAAAATTGCAGGGATGTGAATTGACACTTAGGTAACTAGTTTAGCGACTGTTGTAGTCAGAGGGTTGAAAGTATGATTGAAAGTAAATTTAATTTATGAAAGGGAACTTTAAACTACGTGGATTACTTTTAACAAACTTAATAATTCGATTTGTTACTCAAGGTGATGAAATAGATATCAGCTTATTATCAAATTCGTACACACTTCTAAGAATTCTTGTGGGAGAAAGATTGATCGATCTTGGGAATTCGATAGATGTTGGAAAGTGATTACTTTCACTAAAAGCAGAGAATCCAGATTCGAGAGCCTTGATGGATCCTCTATGGCTCAATCTTCTACTGCATTTCGAACTACATGTAAGGGATAGAAAAAGCTTAAAAAAAATAAAGCTTACATTCTTGCGTGCATTCGACAGTTCGATTGAATTTCAAGGCAAAGAGTAGAATTTTGCATATGACCCAGTGAGATTTAAACCCATAAAGCTGGCAAGTATGGCGTCCATATAAGACATTCCAGAAGAAGGTAAAGTCGGATCTAGGAGAGCGTCGAATGTAAACACGAATCTGCACTTATGTGAAGAGTAAAAGGAGGATTATAGGAAAGGAAGATGGAGCCTAGAACGGAGATGAAGGTGGATATTATAGAAACGGATGAATTCGTGCTGAGGGAATTCTATACAGGGTGGGATTCTAACTCTATGGATATGAACTGATGGAATATTCTTTCCCTGATCTGCAACCAGAAACCTTATCGAAAACAGAATCTATTCTGAGAATCGTGGATCAAACTCGATATATTCATGAGGTCCATTAAGGAAAAAACCCCGAGAAGAGAATGAAACTCCCTGAATTCTTTTCCATCGTCTGTTAAATTAAATTACAAGAAAAGGTATTTTCCAAGCGTTTTATGAACCAAAATCCTGAAAGTTAACGTTTTTTCAAATCAATCTTTAACAAAAAATTGATCTCTGAAAGCTAATTGAAATTGAAATGAGACTCAAAATATGTAATTCTGGCTTCTCGGGTATTATGAAAAATGATATTGAAGCTGATGAATGAAATAGAAACGATAAAGTTCAATTTGCAGTAGTTGCAAATCGCTTTGGGGGTATCAGTCCATGTGCTCAGCATCCCAGACGCATTTCCATGGATCGGTTTTATTCAGTTCAATTTAATCTCAGCTTTGCGCAGGGTGATCGTTAGGGGTCGTGGAGAACCGGAAATCCATGGAAATCACATCAAAGGGGACAAACCGCTTCGCGGCGAAGTTTCTTCAACCGTTGAAAAAAGACGAGAAATCGGCTTTGGCAGGATTGGTTTGTTACCGAGGGGAATATGCCCTCCAATCGAACGGCAAAACCAATTTACAATTTTGTTATATATGACCTTTTTGTTATATATATATATATATATAACACATCCCTCTGTATAGATGACAACAATAGACGAAGCAATTTTTTATGTCTCAATAGCAACTATCATTAATTATATGATAATTAACTTCTCGGATATTTATTAATTTAGACAAAACTCTGCATCCAATTGCAGTTGTTAGTTTTTCGACTTCACTTTGCTTTTGTTATACGGTTTTGGCTCCGGAGTCAGGTAATAATGCCAAACAGAATACCTAACGATAGTAGAATGCGAAGTTTAAAGTTTAAAGTTTAAACGTTGTTTACTAGCTAGAGCTGTTATCAACAAGAGGCTATCGAGAACTTCAGTGTTCCGGTTCGGCGAACGGAATACTAACGACTGAGACAAGACCCGCATTGTCGATGAAATCGGAAAGGGTGGCCAGGAAAGTTCCAAAACGACCGTTACGGAATCTGTTTTCAATTAAGGTCACTCTTCGGATATTGGGAGCAATCGCAACTTCGTAATTTTCCCTTGTCACCTGACATTAGTCTTCGATCTAAGTAATTTGAAATAATTTTTTCTCTGCACTTTTTCTACCAGAAATAGGTTTCATTTACCATCCAATTAGTGACTCACTTAGCATCGTGTCAGTCAATTTTCTCCCTTTCAGATTTAGAGAGATTTTCGCACTCAAAGACAAATCTTTTTTCCCACAGTCCAATAAAACTTCGAAACTGATTGATTGCTTTCGGTTCTTGCTACAACCGCTGTCATGGTGGTGAAAGGAGTGAAAAATGTTTCTAGGAAATCTTTCTTTCGCTCATACGTGTCTCAAAAGTAATTTTTAACAGCAAGCAAAAGAAAAACAGTGGAGTTTTCGTGGGAACAAGGCATTAACTTGCGTGGCATCATCATCTACCTGTTTCTGGTTTTACCTTTGAGAGCACTCAAGAGAAAATCAAGAGACAGCCTCAGGCAAAACGAAGAAATTACTTATGCAGCATTCCCTGCACGTCGTTTTGAATTTAAATATCAGATTGCAATTGTAAACTCTGAATAACAGAATTCCTCGAGCAGCTTTATAAATATATTTGCTCATTTATTATTTTCTTTTTATAATAATACAGCGCACTAATGTATGATTAATGGCGCAAATGGAAGCTTTCAGAATCCCATCTTATTCGATATTAACCAACGAAAGCATTCAGCGTTTTAAATAATTTAATAGACTCGCAGTTCGCTAAAAAGGAACTTAATCTTTTTTTAATGCTATAATCTGTTTAGGTTTAAAAGAAGTTTCTTGGAATTTTAAGGGATTTCTATAAGGTTTTGTGTGAAATTTCAATTTTTTTAGAAAAGAGATCGTTTATCTTATTATCTCTTTACTTTAAATCACTGAAAATATAGACGTAGACTTGTTTCTTTGCATAGTATATTTTATGAAAAGCGAGTGCTTACTGAAACATTATGTGTACAGAATATGGAAGTAATACTCATAAAGGTAAAATTACCTTACGAGATAGGAAGTATCCCAGGGATAAAAGAGGCAAAAGACTATAAGTTTCAAGCATATTTACAAACAAGTGAACACTGGTCCTCCGAGATGGGTCCATCTTTGTCCTAATTAGTCTAAATACATTTCGTAAAATTGCAAGGCGTATACGAAGCGGGACCCGCCAGATTGCTCCAATTAAACCCCTGTAATCCCGGCTTGATGTAACTTTCAGGCTTGGGTTGTTCCAGTAAATACTATATTCCTCTTAACCACACTCACTCGCCATTCTATTATGAATTCTACTCCCGATCGTAAATATGCTCCAAAAATACCTGTATTTTAATTAGATTATCATTATCAGAAATCAAAGAAGTTATAAGCGTCTATAATTTAATTATATAAAGACTCATTCTGGAAATTTACAACATTTTATGAATTAAGTGAAAGAATAATCAGACGATAGTAATAAATGGAAAAGAATTGAGTAATTCTGATCGACAGAAGAGAATTTTATGGTGAATAATGAATATTGAAAATTGAATATGGATTTCTCATTCTAGTGATGTGTACCTATGCAAAGATGAGATTTTTTTCCTCAAAGTAGATAATTTTATGCGACAAGGTTTATTTTTCTCAATTCAACAAGAATGTTCAATGCAATAGGGAAACTTTCCGGGTAGAATACAATTCCTGATGAGAACCACGAACTGATTTCCATTTAAAGCGAGCGATTCAGGTGTAAAGTCAACTCGCACTAAAGGGAATTGGGTAGTTCAGCTTTAATTCGTTACTAGCGAGCACTATCCTCTTGCATTACAGCCTTCGAATAAAAAGCACCTATCATCCTAACAAGCCATTACTAGGCAGTTCAAGTTTTTTTTTTCCTTCTTTCACAGGCTTGCACTTTTTTCCATGGACCTTTTGCGTAAACTCAATTGTGCAATGTAAAATCGACTTTAGTCGCTTAACCGACTTTCCAGTTCCCTCGGCCTCATAGCAAAGCCTGAAATATGAAATGGCTACAATATGCAGTAAACCGTAGCGAACAGTAGCTCCTTTATGTTTTAAACAGCCACCATAACGATCTCGTTCTAATAATCTCCAACTCAAAGGACATTCTGCTTCGTGCTTTTTCGCCAAGTGTGGCGCTGTGCGAATTCTCCACTTCCGCTTTGCTGAAACGACTTCTTTTACTTCTTTCAGCTACGACGAAGCAAAAATTTTATGATAGTGCTTCGGGAGGAAATTTTACGATCTTCTGGCGTGTTCGGAAATTTCTGTTTTAATTGTAAATAGTCCTTGGATAATGAGTTAGTAATATGAGAATTGATGGAGTAATTTGCAATCAATAATTGCAAAAAGGGTTTACAACTCAACCAATCTATTGTAGACATAATTTTAATTTGAAGATTTAATTTGAATTTCTTATGTTTCAGGAAAAAGTTCGAGAATCTGACGAACGATGGAACTCTCAATCATTTGCATTGCATTGCGATAGAGGTAAAGCATGAAAAACCCTTTGTTCAAGAATACAATTCCACACAGACACGTTAAAAAGTTTTATTAAAACTCCTACATTTTTAAACACAATTATTATACATCACACATAAAGTGACTGCAAGTGCAAAACTCTTCTTTACTCGTTTCTCACGTATTATCAAAGTTTTCCCCAGTTTTATGTAATAGCCTCGTGGATCATATAAATTTGCGACATTCTATAGAAAAATTGTCGAATGTAGAGCGGAAAACTGTCGAGAATAAGGAAGCATCACGTGGACCAAGTGGGTGCTCTCATTTTTTCTTTTCTTCTTATTTTGCACAAAAGATAGTGGAAAAGGGGTAGAAGAGGTGAAAGAAACGAATGGAGGATGATGGAAACTTTGAAGAATAGGAAAGGACGTGTTGACGCTTACTGTCACGAAACTTCAAAGAGCCTTTACACCCTGTTTCGGAAAAAGTAACGCATTTTGTAACAAACTACTCTTTTGACCGGAAACCTTTGAAAGTTGGTAATATACAATGCTTTCAAACTTTCTCAAGCAGCTCCTGTCTAACGTTAAATGCTATAGAAGGAAACCTTGGAAATGTCTGGAATTTTTAAATTGAATCTTCTACGGGTCGTATTTTTCGATGTAGTAAATTTAAGTTAACTGCAGGATAAAGAAAATTAAAAAATGGACCGATACATTTTTTATTTTGACAAGAAAGACTGATGAACAAAACCAAGCGAGACTTTGGAGAAAAGGGACCTAATCACCAAGACCATTCGTTCAACGCTGATGAGCTTTTTGCGGTTCAAAGTTTCCTTTAACGACACTAAAATTTCCCCACAACTTCTGACCCACCCTCGCGAATATTTACTAGCTCTTTGCCTCAAAAAAGGGCGGGAAACGAGCCAACCTTTACCCTCATGCATCCCTCTTTTCGTTATATCTCTAAAATGCTGAGCTCAGTATTATGCGAAGTAGTAGTATCAGCTGATATCAGGGGCTGATAAGGAAATATATTTGAAGAAATATAAATCATAAAGTTTAAATTCGTTCCAAGTGGAAATAAATCAAAAGGTAGTCGATTCATGAAAATCAGGTGTATAGAAATCTACTGAATTCCACAGAAATATCTAAAATCTCCTAATATATTTCAAGTCTTAAAATTATTTAAAATATCTTATAATCCTTTGAAATCCTTTGAAATTCTGTAAAGCCACTCGACAGATTTATATCTATTTAAATTATTTTGGCTCGATTCCCATTTTTTGTCGATATATTTTCAGTTTTGTACAACTTTACCGTATATAGTTTCGCTTTATCAGAGAGCTGCTAAACTTTCGTTCGTGTCTGGTGAAGTTTTATTCGTCAAAAGCACCTCCGGTGGTTTATCCGAAGGGTAGATATTTTCGAAGAGTAAGTAGTGAAGGGAAATTTAGAATGAAGGGGGTGGGACTGAACCTCAAACCACTATGAAACCCCTATGTATTTTTTCCAGTGTTACATATACAAATGTTTGTCGAGGTTTGACGAATAGTTTGCAAACTATATTGTGATTCGAGGAGACTCGAAAAAAGCATAAAGAGGAGGCTCAAAAAGTTAAAAAATCCCGCTCTTCTTTATATAATAAATACTTTTTAAAAATATGTTAATAGTTCATTTATTTGTACAAGATTTTAACACACAACCCACTAATCTATTTATTATTTATTTTTAATAAATTATTTAGTTATTTTTAATTAACACATTTAAAGTCGCTTTTTGCGTTAAAAGTTTGGCTCTGTCGAACTTAATTAAAAATTTCCAACTTTGTCCGCTTTTGTATGCCGGTAAGTTAGTATTCAGAATAATAAATTCCTTTCACTGAATGTGGAATATTCAGTCAATGGTTTAAAAAAAAAACTCTGCTATTTCATAATTCACATATGTGTAGATGTAGAAAATATGAAATTATTAACTTTTCTTCCAGCAAAGTTACAATACGTTTCACAATTTCTTGTCTCTCAATTTAAAAATATGTGCAATTGTTCATTTGAAGCAGAAACTGGATGAGAAATATTTTCTACATCAAATTTCTCGTTACACTCATTTGCCTCCAGCATTTTTATCCTCTGGAGATCGCTGATATCAGTTTGTACGTATAAAGTTGAAAGACCAATTATTGAGAGGATTAAAAGCAGTTTTTTATAACTATTTACTGAAAAATAAGTGATCATTATTATTTTTCTGATTAAGCACTATTAAAATTTTATCTATGATTAATTAACTCTGAGATAATTTTTTACTGAATTACGATGTTGAAATATAATTTATAATTCATAATCCTTATCAATTTTCTGTATGATTTCAAAAGGCATATAAATCTTGATGTAATTTCTACCGGAAAAGATAGTTAAAATTTTCTTTCACTTCTGCGAAAGCCCTATTATTCTTACTATTTTGTATTGCCACCATAAAGAAAGACAAGCTTACAACATCGCGAAAGTGTGAAACTAATGGCAGCGTCAAGGGATTCCCGGCGTGGGTGGTGCTTGTGTTTACGACGACACATCAGATCATATTTTATTTTCTAGTTTCCGCCTCGATCATCACATTCAACGTTCTCCAGTTACCTTGTATTTTAAAAAGGTTGTCTCCCTACAAAAAAAAAGGAAGAAAAGATCCCTAGAAACATTCTTTAACTGGATCATTCCACACGATTTGAGACACGTTTATTCCTTGAAAGTTATTTAGAGACTTTCAAATCTTTGACATTCAAATTTACAGTCTCTGGTAAATAGCACATAAAGGACCCTAATGTAAAAGAAATTCAACTAAATAAAATAGATAATATGATTTTAGATCAATTTAATTAGAATATTAGGTAAAATAACAAAAGAAAAAAATAGATTTCAATATTGTAGCCCATTTATAAGAGAAAAATAAGCAACGATGCAGATTTTTATTCGCAGCTTATAATCTACCTGTAATCATGCAAGTACCTGCACTTAAAAAATGAAAAAATGTTTCCATCTGCTTCTAACTTAGTTGATTTTTTCTCGTAATAGATTTCTCTCCGATTGGCTACGCTCGATCAAAGACAGCGATCGCGCTGGAGAAAAGGGAAGAGTAGAAAGAATAAAAGGAAGAAGAGGAAGTTTTCCTTTCCGAAGGAACGAGGGAAATAATGGCGAATGTATCGGCGAACTTCCGCTTCGCTTCCATTATTTTTCATTTGTTTCCCGAGAGGGAGGAGTCTTCTGCATTATTCATAGGGCCAAGTAACCGTCTTCTTTTTCATAATATAATTCACGGGATCTTCATGGATCGGTCTACGGACTACATACATCTATATATATAGTGTAGAGATGTACTCTGCCTCGAAATTCCTTTTCCACACATTTTCAATCATAGCAGCGAGAAAAAAATAGAAAAAGTGCGAAATAAAGTGAGTAAATCTATTGTACATACGTAATCTACCTGGTAATCCGACACAACAATTCGCGTGAGCTCGTTATCAAGACTTTTAGATGGAAAAATCTATTGAGAGTGGAATATCACTGTTTCGCGTGCTTTTCAGATTAAAAATGGCGAAGGGATGAAAAAGCGATTCGAGTTTAAGGAGGTTGTATCGAAATTTGTTGTTCTTCTTTTTTAAACAGAAATTCATCCAGAAATATTACACATTCTTCTTCGACTTATTCTTCTTTTCGATTTATTCTTCAGAACTCTGAAAGTTGGCAAATGTGAAATCTCTCGGGGTCTGAAGAACGTGTCTGATGAACTTAAACTCAGATTCTGAGCGATGTAAAATATTAACGAGTCTTGCATATTGAAACGTGAGATTACGACAAGAAGAGGAATAAATATTGTATAACGCCGCGCCGTGTTGGTACGATCGTGTCGAAAATAAATCTTAACGAGGGCAGATGCAGAATATTAATTACGAAAGGCAGGGTCTGTGCTATTGGATATTCTGTTCTAACCCACCCCCTTTTTCACCCTTTCTGTATCTCTCCACCCCTCTACCGGAGCACGAATAATGAATACGACGTGGCAATAAAATGAAAAGAGGAATAGCGCTACAGCGCGTAATAGAATAAAATAAAAACCAATATGTGCTCTGCGTGACGAGAGAAGATTTATGTGATAAAGAATGCGTCTTTTGACACGAACTCTGAATCCACGAAGCAAAAATTGACAACATGACTGGAAAAATGTGTGAGCTGCGTGAAGATTGCCTGAATATTGAAGTTTTATATAAAGGATATTCTGCATTTATGGAGATTTCACTTTATTTGCAATTAAAATAATATTCGTAATCTGGAGATTCGAAAAAAGTGGAATCTAATTCGAATTATAAGTGGTTCCATTATAAAACCATGAGGTACGTGAATTGCAGAACTGCATAATTTTCGAATGAGAATTCTATTCACCAAAAGCTCGAAATCACATTTCGTGGTGTGTTCCCGCGAAGCAAAGGACAATTTGATAGTTTGGAAGTGTTCAGTGTACATATATGAGTGTAGGCCACTGTTGTGTGTCCACTGTCCACTGTCCAGTGCAGTCTTATGCTGGGAAACAGGTGCGCTGCATTTGTTTCTCATTTCCATACCGGCAATGTGTACACGCCATATTCTACAGGATGCGACTTCCAAAAACGTCACGGTACTGTCCTTTGTTAAAAGGAAATTATGGCAAGCATTTTGAGTGAAACTGGTCCGAGTATTACATTCCACTTTCCATCTTCCTGTATAAACGCATTTCTCCGTCTAAATGGCCACAATATCCAGTTTTGCATAATAATCTTCAATATTCCAGTTCTCAACATCTTCATTCGCTCGATTGTGTATATAATGCAAATAGGCGAAATGAAAATATAAATATCAAATGAAAGTTAAGATAAATTTGGCTTATTAACATTGCAGAAGTCTCTAATATAATCTCTGAGCTTCTCGGTGTAGTCATGCAGATAAGACTGCATTTATGTGAGACTATAATGCTAAAGTGCAAAGACTGGTTTCCCAGGGTGGCTACACAGGATCGTAAACGAGTTTTCACTTGGTATGATGCATAATCTACTTCCTTTGATGTTTTCACATCAATTTTATAATATATCTTAATATCGATACTTAATAATAAGTATCTTTCTTTTTTTGACGTCCATTTGCAGAAAATTCGATCCTTAACATGTTAACTGCAAGAAAAGTTCAAACTTTCCCAAGCAAAAACTTTGAAACGAGTAAATTTCTTTGAGAAAATTTCAAATGTTATTTGAAACTCTGGGTTTAATAGATATGAATGAGATTTGAGTGAATGGTGCTGTGAGAAGTGTGAGAACTAAGACTCTGAGGATGAGAATGAAGAAGTGTGTTTCATTGTAAGTATAATTTTGCATGGAGTGACTTGATTAGTAATAAGGGAAAGTTTGGTACTGTGAGTGAGTCTTCATTCAAGATAATGAAATAGATTTGAGAAAATGATATAATATTAAATAATTCAGTGTCATTCTATTATATGATTATTCTAACGATAATTATTCAATTTTAATTTATTTTATTTGCATTGAAAGTGGTATTTATGTCAGTGGGTTAAATCCGAATTAAATTTGTGGTAAAAGTATAAGTTTTGCAATTAGAAATACAGTATATTGTCAACTATTTACAGAGGTTACTGCAGTTTTGAAAAGCAAGAAGTGGAACAGCTCAAGCGTTGATGCGGCAACGAAATTTCCTCAGAGGTTTGACCGCGCAGAGAATTATTATTATTAACTGAGTTTAATCAACGCAATTACGAGTTGCGTCGTCCTTACCACTTCGTGCTTGGCTTTTCAGGAGATTCCCGAGAATTCACATCGCAGGGGAATCGCACGGAGGTGCTCGTTAATCGTTTTGTTCGAAATGCTGTTGGAAAGTTTTCAATTTTCGCTCTAGAGGCACGTTTAATTTATATTTAATAATTTAAACATGATTTGAAACTTTCCATGAAGACTGTCATACCAGAAATAACTGAAATTATGTCTCATTCCTCGACGTTAAATTGTAATCTAATTATTATAAGGTCTCAAGAATGTATTATCTGAAATTACAAAAGTATAATATATGTAAAGTGACAATTTACATGATCTAGATTTCAATGACTCACTGGGAGTAGATTCGTAATATCGTTTGCAATAAATCAAAACGTCACCAACATGCAGAAGCGAGTGTGTCGAAAATAAATAGTAAACAACGCTGACCCCATGCTAGCTTTATCCTGCGAGGTTTGTTTGACAGAATCGCTGAACTAAAACAATGTTAAGGTAAATATATCATGTATTTGGATTATGCTCTCCTATCATTGGCTGGAAATTCATTAATTATTTCAATTTGTTACTAAATGGCTCGGAGAGCTTTAAAACCTCTCTGATAGTAATGAATTTCCAATGAGAATTCTTCATTTAATCAGAAATTCACAAAATGTACCGATAAATCTTCACAAGAGGGAAACTATGTGGTTTTGGTAAATTTGCAGCAAGCCACAATTTGATTTTGGTATTTGTAAGTTCAGAAATTACGTGCTGTGAAGGCTTTGTACATTTTATCAACATCAGAGAACTTGGTGTACATCAGCGGATGCGAAGGAAATCTACGAAAATGAAATTTCCTTCTCAGGACGATATGACGTCCGCTAGATTTCTGTCCAACGAAAACACTACCAGTGTAATGCACTTTGCATGCGCTCAATAAACACAGAGTACAAACAACTAATATTGGCCACCGAAGCCTGCGGCACTCAGTATCCGTTCTACCTGTATGTACAAAGGCACCTCTTTCGCACCGCAGAAAGGAAAGGTACGATGAACGCTTCTGCAAATTTAGAACAGTAACACACCCTCGCAACTAACCACTTTACTCGCCGGACATTTCATTAAGGGCTTAGTGCCGGTCGCAAGGTTTTATTACTTATTGAAAATCACAGTTTAAATAATAGAAATTTCAAGAAATTACAGTCATTTTTTAAGGTAAAAATAGATTTTCAGATTCATTGTAACTTTAAAAGCATTAGTCATAGGATTTATGAGATTTTAACGTTGGAAAATAGTGTTTAAAAGATTGAAATCTATATTGTAAGTAGTAAAAGTCGAGCGAGCCAGACTACACACGTGTCTGACATAACATGTAATTTTCTACTTCCATACCAACTCTTCAAGGGAATTTCCGTTGTGATTAGCATTTCTTCTTGGCGAAGACCTCGAAGTAATAAGTTTGCATAATGAAAAGTGTAGTAAAAGCTCTTTAAAATATTGCTCAAGGAACCCTTTGAGGAATCCAATTCACCGCACTTTCCCAGCCAAAGTGGCTCTACATGGAAATCCTGATCTCTCTTAAGACCGACAGGTCTCGAACCTTTATATAATGGTGGTCTCAAAGGAGTCAGGCGTTATTTTGAATCTCATCCACTTTCCGTGAATCAGCCTCACAAAGATCCTGCTACATAGAGTTCCAGACGTTTTCTCATCCTTCGAAAGTCCCAAAGGGAATTGAGGCAGTATGGTATCGACGCTGCTTCGATAAGCAACGAAAATCCAGTGAAATCGCCATTTCTCAAGTTGTGGTTCAGTCATATGATGGTTAGCAACTGTCAAAGTATTCTCGAAGGCCTCGAAGCTGTCGTGATTGGGTCGAAGTTTCAGATGTTTAGTTTGATTTATATTATCAGTTGATAATAAATATAAATTTATGCTGCACTATAATATATTTGATATGCAAAATGTTTTTACATGTAATGCATTCTTATTTTCTCTGATGTGTATAATTTGGCATGCATTATAGATCAACGCTTGTATTGCAGAGCAGATATTTCCAGCGCATTTTTCTCTTTCCTTTCACAAGTTTCCGCGGCTTCGCATAATGTGATTTCAAGTAGAGAAGAGGATTCACTTCCAACACTTTGGACACGAATGATGCTCAGTTCATAGTGCATTTATACGCATTCATTGTATTGATCCGTTCTGAAGAAGCATTGAAATATTTCCCTCGCTCTCTAGTCCCGTGACAACAACGCTAGTGGTAAACCGTGCTTTTACATATAAAGTTTATTTCTCCTTTTGCTCCCACAATCTAACGTATCGTCGAATTATACTGCACATTATTCCTGCCTGCTCTCACCGAGCTACAATGTTTTCGAGAAAAAGCAATAGAGAGATGAAGGGAATGGGACAAAAGAGCGTTACGCAGATCATCCGAGCTTTACTCTTTTATGGAATTTTTTCATCGTGCAACAAAGGTCCTATTATTTTACACGAAAATGTTCTAGCTTCAATCCCTTGCTTGTTTGCAGAAAATGAATTTTCCTATAGCTTTAGAAGAATTATGGCACATTATAATAAATGAATACGTGAATTTGATATGCATTAAAATTCAAAGAGAATCACTCTTCATATTTCTTGACACACAAAATATTTCATCTTGTCTCGCACTTGGTTTCTTTAAATTCAGGGAAGGATTTTGAAGCCAGTCTCCTGGGAATATATCGGCGTCCGTACGATAATAAAAAATAATAGACTTCGGAAAATAATGGAGAAAACTAAATCATTGCAGAAATAACGAGCTCTAAATTCCCGAAAGTTGATTTGTTATAAACTACGTTTAAAAATTTCTGGGAATATTCTTATAGAAACGAATAAAAAATGTACATAGAGCTGTAACTGAGATTTATCGCGAAAACAGGATTATAAATTAAATGTAGAAATTCCAGAAGTCCTCAGGTGTCTTTTTTTTTAAGGTAAATTAATAATTGATATTAAATTCCTGCAGACTTCCGGCTCAGTGATATTATATTTTATCTTGTACCATTCTCTCTCCTTGTGTTCGGCTGTTTGCTCTCATTTTTCTCAAGAAATCTGAGAATTCTACCGTGAAGAGGATATCCCTATGCATTAATATTTCACCCACCTTGCTGAAAGAGCTCTTCTCCACGCCACGTATACTTCAAAGGTTGAACGCCTAGAGACTCGAAAGAGGAAAGGGAAACTCGTGTTCAACCTCAGGAAAGGCATTTTTTTAGAAAACGTGGACACGAATTTCTATTTGCGGTTTGTGACACGTAAAGAGCCACACTTTAAAAACACATCACGAGCGCAATATCACACTGAAGAGGAGATTTGATGGTTTTCTTAATTCGTGAATAATGAAAAACAACTTCTAAAAGATTACTAGAGATTAGAAAGATTGCAAACGATTTTATGTGCTTTTAAAAAAAATATAATAATCAATTTCTTATCACTAAAAAGAAATACTCCCCATTATAATATCTCTATTAATGATATATTCGTCGATATTCTACGCATAAATCTGCATTTTTACATCGCTCTTTTTGTAATTTACGACCTGTCTTCGCCATTTGCAAAGTTTATAACAAGTTTCTTTTAAGATTGAAACTTTAATTAAGAAATATTTATAAGATGCTTAAGAAACGTCCGGTTTAAAAAAAGAAAACTCTTTTTTTATTCATACAAGCTTCGTGTCGATTTTATTAGGGAAGTAAGTTCTAAATTTGGATTAAACTTGATGTGGGCCAAATCAATCATAAAGTTGGGGCGAATTTGTGCTTGGTACATATCAAGAAGCCATGTCGATCGAATTCTTTTCATTTTTTGTCTTTCTTATTCCCACTCGTTCTCATGCTTTTCTTCGACGGAAAAAACGTTTTCCTTGGATCGGTTCCAGAATTCGACTGCCTCGGGTGAATTTAAAAAGGTGATTTTCGGCCTTTGTCGGCTAGACACTTTGAGGACGTCGAGTGCCTCGCGAATCAGTGAACACGTTTGTTCTTGCGACCTTTTTATCGTGCTCTTTTTTTTTTATCGCCAACAGGCATTTCGAGTTGAGAATTTTATATTAATATTACACTGTATATTACACGTATTGGGAAATATATGTATTATATATATATGTAATGTATATATGAAGAACATCGTTTAAAAGAAAATTGAACTTCCAATTTCCTGTATGAATAACATCTACTCTCCTTTTATTTATTTCTTTGCCTTTTCTTAACGAAAGTGCACTTCTTATGTCGAATTACATGTCTCGGCATATCGTGCTGAGTCCCATGAGGATTTCACGTGACGTGCGTTCGCCGGAAATAGAAAGCAAAAAAAATATAAGTAACTCGGAATAGAAACGAAGTTGCTGTTGCAAAAGTGAGAGATGAAATATGAAACAGACTTGTCATAGCGACGAGTGCATGCTTTGTTGTTCGTTGATAAATGAAACTTCGGTTCGCGTTCAATGCAGTGTCAATAAAACTTTCACCATAAAAATATTTTGAATTTAGATTACATATTTCGATTCGAAATACATTTTCAAGAGATTTCTGACTCTTCTTGAAATTTCCGAAACATTATGTTATTTTTAGATATTTATTTCTTCGCACTTAGTATGTTTTTGATAAATCTGTATTTCTTAGTTTATATCTATTTTTTATAAAGCGTTTTAAATCAGTTTACGAAAGTTAGCTTAACTGTTTTAATATAATTCTAGGAGGTTTATGAATATTCAGAAGATACCAAATTTTAGAGGATTACGCAGTCTTAAGCTAAAGTGAGATGCAGTTGAAACTTGAGAGTTAAGTAACTCTTCTTATGCCTTGTAATCTTTCTGGAGAATCAACAATTATCTGTTATTATTAGCTTAACATCAATTTGAAATTAAATAACATTGGATTGAAGTAGAAAAAATAAATAAAATCCGCGTTTTTCCCTCTCATCTTTTGCGTTATTTTTTTTTAAATTTATTTATTCACACATCAGAAGCTCACGAGTATTTCAGTTGGAGAAATTCTTGGAACATTTGTGTTTCTCAAAAGGGAGTAATGAGGGGCATTTAGATTCACAAAATTCAAAGCGAAATGTGTGGCATGTGAAGGGTGAGCAAGTTTGGGGATGGAAAGGATGAGAAGTCCCCGAGGAAAGTGAAGGATTATAGGAATGAGGTAGTAGCAACTTTGCGTTGCTTACATAGCAACGTGTACGCGAGAAAAGCATGAGAAGGGCCATACAAAGACGAAAAGTGAAAGAGGAGGGTCGCCCATCTTGATTTATATTACGGGCCAATTTCCTCGATGGCTTTTCCTTTTTCCGAGAACCTTATTTATCCCTCTCTTTTCATCGGTATCCTTCTCGCATCCTCTTATAGCTTCTCTCGCTTTTTCCTTTTTTTAATGGACTTTCTTTTTAAAACATTTATAAATACGAAACACAATTAATAATTCGCTTTTATAATTCAGAAAAATAATCGTGGATCTCTCATTCCTTGTAAAATAAATTAATTTCATTTAACGAAGTTCTAAGACGTTTAAACCCCACTTTTTTTAGATTAACCCTCATCGGTCCTTAATGTCAATTTGCCACTCAAGGGACTGATTAAGATGGCGAAATGAGGGACTGGTGAGGGTTAATCTCAGCAAAGAAAAAATAAGAGGAACGCTAAAAACCACAAGAACACTTGTCTTGAAAACAGGAGCTACTAATTAAATTCAACAAATTAAAACTCGGAATATTTAATCCCGGTGAGAGAAACATTTCACGGAATATATTCAGGAAGTTTCAGAACAAAGTGGGTAAGCTTTTCTAATTTGTGAGAGAAAATACACCAAAAGTCCCCTTTTGTCAGTTCTTTATTCCATTTTTGAATTTAATGTTTTTTTGTAAAAATGAAATTTTTATTTTTATTTTTTTTAGCTTGAAAAAAAAATGTTTTTCGTATTCTAAAATTTTTCGAGCGTGACATTCACCGCAATTGCATACGAGGATTTCCTCTCATAAATCAATCGACATTCGCGCGTTTCTCTACACCTGTAAAACTGGGATAACAAGCCGGAGGTCTCAGGCAAACATGTTTGATGGTATGTTCCATAGCTTCGATATCGGGAAAATAACAAATCAGGACAAACGCTGTTTCGACTGGATGAATGTAAACATTCTAAAGCCCGGGATTGTTAAAAGAAATTGTTTACTTTAAATTACTGAAGCTTAAACTGTTTGTTTTCCATTCTTTATTCTAGAAATAACACTAGAATTGCGTAATTATTTAAACTCGAAAAAGATTGTAGTTAAAAGCAAAAATGGGACAAGTTTTTAAAATATTTTTTTTAATCATTGTTGCATTTTGCAATATCACATAACAAATATTATTTACAGCCTACAATATAGGTTTTATGCTTGGACACGAATTTATGATTCCAGAAAAACTGACACTAAAAGTGACCAACAAAGGCAACCCAGAAATTTTATAATATTTGTATCTATCACACGTATTGTATATTCATTTACATTTAAAATTCATGTTTATTCATGACTCATCAAAATGTCACGTATATAAAAGAATGCATTATGAGACTGGATGTGTATTTTGCTGATTGTGAGGAAAAGTTAATAAATTCAGTTTTAGTACTCTGTTAAAAATTCAGCATTCAATTCATTTAAAAAACGGAGAATCTACCTTTCTCTTTGCTTTAAATAGACTTATTTTTATACCACTATTTGGAACCTACAAATTAATTAAATTTCACGTAATTTTAACTGAAATGGTTATCAAAAAGATTTAGGAAGATAATCTTTTGGTTGATTTTTCACATAATAACAGGAAAAGCGACAAAGCATCAAAGCTGAAAGACGTGTTTAGCCGATAGCAGAAAGTAGATGTATGCTAGAACTTTGCAGACGACGAATAAGAAACGCAATTAAAGTACTGGCGTATAACGTGAGCTCATAAACCCCGAGTGACTTTTCTCGCTTTTTAAACGTTTATCAGAGCTACCACGTAACCCCTTCGGCGACATTTTTCATCCGAGGTCCTTTCGAGTTCAGAACTTATACTCACACTGTATCTCGTGATGCAAAAATGAATTATTTAAATCCACTTTATTTCACTTCGCTGCGTTCAATGAAATATTTAAATTTGCAAAGCTCTATATTTGTTATGCTTTATTCCACGTTAACTTTTATTTTGATTATTACGCAAAAATCAGCATGCTCTTATTTCCTTCTTATGTTATGTTACAGATCCAATTTAACCTAATGTCCACGAACTTGGTCCTCCAATCTCTATCCAAGTAAGTTTTCTCAACAGAAAAATACACATTAATAATTAAAATTAATTTTCCACTGACAAGTCTCTATAAAAGATAATTTAATATTTTTTGTATATATTCTCGTAAAGAATTGAGCCTTTTACTTTACTTTAGGATTCCATTTCTTTCATGATTTTCCATTCTCTCATGTACTTTAGTATAAGTACTCTGCTCACATCGTACTTAATACGTTGTGCTTTGCAGTTGCAAGAGCTTCTTACGTAAGGTATAAAGGAAGTCTTTTCACTTTGACTTCACCCCACAAAGGAGAATTTTACTTTATAAGGTATTCTTGGACATTTATAGCCTCGAGGAAACAGTCGAAATTAATATAATATTATAGAACAATTTTCTGGTTCAACTAGTTTCAAGAATATGTGTGAAGATCAGGTAGGAAAAGTTAACGAAGGTTCGGTAAACATTGAAGAACGTCGACTATTTGCAATCGTACCTGCTAGGTTTACCTTCATTAGCGATTTCGAAACTCGGCGAAATTCTAGGACTCACGCGAGACCGAGTAAATGCGATTTGCTACCGAGTTGTACAGAGGAAAAGCACCGGGAATTACGTCGAAAATTTCAGGAGCTTAGTTCGACTAGTTAAATTGCTGAATTGATTGTCAGAGCTTTATATATTTTACATTCGCAGGAACAAGGGATCAATCATCTATTAAAAGTGATGAAATGAGGGAAAGTTGCGAAAGATTTATCAAGTCTTTATCATGATTTATAATCATGAATATTGTATTTTAGGAGCAAACTCAACGAATAAGCTAAATAGGTCTTAAAGAAGAAAATACAGTAAAGTGCGAAGGCAATTAGATAATCGCGGTGCGAAATGTGGGTCACAATACTTGAAAGTTCAAAAGAGGATGACGAAGAAGAAGTAGGATAAGTGGGAGAAACGGCAGAAAAGGAAAAATGCATAGCTTGAGGAAAGAGAAACGAGCCTCGACATAAAGTATTAAGGTACTATTTTAAGCGGACCTTCCTCTTATGAAATACGGCGAGTGTAATGCTCTTTGCCGCGTATATGGGGTGGGTAACCCCTTTTCATCTACTTCTCTCCTGCTCCCTCAACTCGCTCCACCGACACCACTGAGTCTCGGGGTCATGACACGCCTTCGTGCTTTTCTCCCCGTGAGAATCCTCGCTTTCTGTCGTCGTCCTCCTGGACTTCCTTTAGCAAATGAGCTCCTCAAAAGGTATACAAAACCAACCCCCATACACCAAACTCAGTTTGTTACACAAATATTCCAAATAAACTACATATCATTCATTAAGAATATCCATTTTTCCAATTATTTGGCTGAAAATTCAACTACATGTAAACTTTTAAAAGTAGTTATAATAAAAGTAATATAAGAAAATAATGAGTAGTTAAAAAAAGTACTTTGAGAGACATAAAGCTATCCTATGTGCCTGACAGACGAAAAAAAATAATACTAATTGACTTACTGCTCATGCAAATTACACGAAATTGAATGAAAGTAGGCAACTGCCCTTTTGTTGGTAATTTCCGTTCTCTGAACCGGAAGTGAGTCAACAATCAAATTACAGCGTCGACAATTTCGAAGGTAGAGAGTCGTACTTAAGTACTTAATCGCTCTAGTAGGGCTGACATTTCGGCACGTAGCTCTCTTAATTCTGCCCTTTACTCGTTTGCAGAATGCTCGAGGTAGAGAATTTATGAGGGCAGCTTTACGTGTCTTCGACATTTCTACCTTCACGTTTTATGGCGGCTGGAAGTTACGTGTTGTTTCCAGTATAAAAGGAATTCCCCAATGCTACCGAAATAAACAATTACAGCATAAATAAAAAGCTATATAAAACATTAAAAATTTGTATAATACACTTAAACAGTTATATCAAACATTATATACCGCATTTTTATCAAACGCTCTTTTTTTATAAAGCCCTTTTCAAATTATCCGTGAGTTAGAAGCAGAGAACATCTGTCACCATCGATCCTGACGAATGGTGATTCTTTGCTGGGCTCGCTTCCAGAAAGAACATTAGGTACCTTCAACGTCGATATATTCGCTTATCGCGAATGCGCCTTAATGCTCGCTGCCAAAGTTCGAAATTGGTTCGAGTCATCCGGCAAAGTGTTTCTGACAGCTAAGAAAAAGGTCGTTAATGGTTGAGTTAATTCTCTACCATTTGAAATTAGATACATCAGTATGAATTCCATGTATAAGTAGAAACTGAGTGCTTTGGTCAGACACATTTTCATCAAGTGAGAATTTACAAAAACTTTTCTTCGACCAATAATATTGGACGAAAAGACTCTTTTCTGAAAGAGAAAAGAAAGGAAAAAGATCATACTGAAAGAAAAGAGTTGTTTACAAAAGAGAAATGAAATTCAGATGGATACAATGTCGCGAAGCGTAAGTTCGCAGAATGAACGCTTAAAAGAAGTGACACAGACAGACGGATTTTGTGGATGGTTTGTGGGTGACAGCAGATGGGACTTGTCCAATATCTCGAGCATTTCTATATAACGTATGCGAAAAGCGCCTTCTACCTTAGAGTACTGTACGTGCAAGTACCTAGAAGGTGTATGCACACCTGTACTCCAACTTTTTCACGTCTTTGTGTTGGCCTCAAACGTGTCATGGCGTTTTCTACGTGAGTCGTTTACCGATTTTTGCGAATTCGCTTCAAATCCCGCAAAAGAACTCTGCCAGCTTTGAAGTGTACAAAATTTTCATAACTTCCACGAATGGATCTGTTGTCCTTTTAAATCGACATCTAATATAGAAAAGTTATTACAACTGTTTAAACTACACGACACTTTAATATATGGAATATATCTCTGCTGCTTATGTTTGACCTCGATAGCCCCTTTAAACAGTCAGTTAAGGGCCTATGTTTGATATGCAAATCAGGCAATTATGTACTGAAATTATGGCAATTTCACGATAATTAGCCGTTTACTACCATCTTGAGTGCAATTAATTACGTTTTCTCATCATCCAATACTTGTACTGCAGATCTTAGCAGGAGTAGTAAAATCTGAAGATGATACGCACGAGTTCATGAGTTTGACCGTAACGACTTGTCTAAAGGTCGTACACCCTTTGAATATGTGCAACGGATATCATGAATTATTCATTCAAACATGAACATATATATTAGTACCATAGACGTCGCGTCCAGCGTTTGTGGATTCAAATAACCTTCCAGGATGCTTTTGCATCGGCAAATTGCAAAAGATATTGAAAGTGCAACTCATAACAGTGAACTACATGAACAGATATTTAAATTTCAACAGGAAAATTAGCTTACAATAATATTAATGTTTTAATTACTTTATCGGCAAAATTATTCCTCTTTGAGTCCTTTTCCAGGCTGAAGTACTTACGAAGTTCTTTGTGCTTTAAAGAGCCTCTAAAATTCAATTTTAAGAGTCTTATTATAAGCTTTAGATTTTCTGACGTGAAGCTTGTTATAATAGTGCATGTATCAGCATTCAACATTCGCTTTATGTGTATTGTGAGTACAGATGAGACGGCAATTTTCAGAATTGTTGCCGTTATCAACCTTGAGTTCAACCGTGTCCAGGCGATTTCCCGAGGGTGTTTATCTGCGATCCGCTTCGGACTTTTGAATCCGCCCACGCTACCCTCGACTCTTCCTTTTCCCTCATGTCAAGATATTTATCTCTTTTATTTATTTTCTTCTTTATTTTCTTAATATATACATTCTTAGTTTCCGTATTTCCCTCAAATTCTCTTCCGTTTCAATTTTCTATCGGTTCTAACATTCGTTCGACTTTACTCTGAATAACAATTGTCAGCTGTCAATTCCTTTTCGAATTCCAATAACTCTATCCAATATCTTTATGTCTAATATCTTAAACAGTTGAATTTCAATTGAGTACCATTAAAAAAATATATGATGTAGATCATTTTTTAGAGTTTGAAGATTTTTCAATGTCCGAACACTTTTATTATTCTTATATGTTATTTATTTTAATTATTCTTATTCACTTGTATTTTATTTGAGTGAGGATAGGTAAGAATAACGCCTGGCATGATGCCAACAGATCTTTCCATCTAAATCAATCATTCTTTCTCAAGTCCTCCAGCAACTTGCAAGATCACGTGCTCTCGATCCTGTTCTTCGGGAAAATCTACTCTGATGAGCTTCACTTCACAGACTCTGATCCGCAGAAGCTAACTAACTTCTCTATCCTCTTTCCCGATCGGTCATTGCTCCGAGAATGCGGACTCCATTCTCAAAGCCAGATTCAATTTTCGTAGCTCTTCATGAACTGCATTACGTTCTTGAGAAATCTCATTGACTGGTGTGTCCTTTACGACCTTGTTCTTCTTAAAGTTAATTTTAGCACGAATATAGAATTATAGGTACAAACTTGTATAAAGAAAGAAACAATCTTATAAAATTATAATTATATAAGTAAACCCAGTAGTAAAGGGCAGTATTTAGTCAGCCAAAGTTTCTGAAACGGCAGCGATTATATTTTTTATAATGTAGGTGGATAATTGTAAAAAGTAAGCTCCAGTAGTAAAGATCAATATTTGGTCAGCCAACATCTCTGAAACGGGATAATTATAAAAGGTAAACCCAGTAGTAAAGGTCGGTATTTGGCCAGCCAAAATTTCTGAAACAGGATAATTATAAAAACTAAGGCCCAGTAGTAAAGGTCAGTATGTAGTCAGCCAACCTTTCTGAAACAGCAGCGATTATATTTTTTTATAATGTAGGTGGATAATTGTAAAAAATAAGCTCCAGTAGTATGGGTCAGTATTTAGTCAGTCATAATTCCTG
Source organism: Synergus umbraculus (assembly GCA_900474325.1). Lineage (NCBI taxonomy): Eukaryota > Metazoa > Arthropoda > Insecta > Hymenoptera > Cynipidae > Synergus > Synergus umbraculus. The sequence continues at coordinate 165,869 of UCOK01006480.1, read as the reverse complement.
AAACGGTAGTAACTATAATATCTTTTTATAATATAGATAAATTCTTGTGAAAAAGGGAAAAATTCTCAAATGCCTTATTTGTCTAATCAGTATATTTTCAGTCTAAGGGAATTTTTATAAAAGAAAGCAATTCTTTTTTTCTAAAACTTCCAGTCTTTCATGAATAAAAATTGCATTGGTGTCGGTTAATAAGACACCAATGTACTTTCTATGTAAATTAGATCCTGTTTACCCAGAAGGGCACATGTTCTCTGATTGCAGGCGACGCAGGGACATAATGTTGCGCGTGCTGGGAGTTCGACTATTGTCAAGGCTACTTGTCCTTGTCTGTTCCCTCTCACTGCTGTCACTCCTCTTCCTCAGTCGATGTGGCTTCAATAATCTCGACACGGACCTTATTGACACCACCGGTAAGTTAAAATTAAACTACCTTATTCTAAATTGCTCACTGTACTAGATTTTTCGTCATGTTTCTACAATACATGTATTTTTCCTGTAATTATCTTAATCTACATAAATAGATCAAGAAAATGAGAAATGTTCTTATAGGAACATGCGCTCTTAATAATGCGTTCTTACTTATGCTTACATATCTCACCGGTTGTAATAAAGGGCGCTTTCCGTAATCTGACTACTGGTACTAGCGCTAACTTTCCTGTCCCTTACTACTACTTGGAGAGATTTCCATTCACGTTATGCCATTATAATGCAAACTTAATTACTCTCCTCGCTGGAGAGTTTAATGTTTAATATAAATTGTAAATGTAATGCTTAATGGTCTCAATCTTCGATGTCACTGAATTTTACATTTTTAATCAAGTCTACCTCCTAAAATTCGAGGGTCTACGTTCAGTCTCCAGGGGTCATAAACCAAACTTCAGACGTAAAAGTCGTCCTCACGTCGTAAGGGAGGCGTTTTATCCCCGAGGGATAAAAAACTGTATTAGCAGCACCCAAGTGGGCGTGAGGCTTACGGTTTCGGCCCGATGCTGTAAATTTAATTGGAACTTGTCCAGCTCGCGAAAACAGCTGACACAGCGGGGACTGCACGTTCTAGAATTTGCAGGAAGCACAAGCTTTTCCAGGGATGCTGGCGTTTTACAGGGAGCAAGCAGTCTTCTCATAAATTGCGACACCCTCGTCGAGATGACATACCGGAAGTAAACAGTGACATTAAGTAGCTCCCCAACAAGATTGCCAGAGACGCTCGTATATAATTGTCGACGTCATAATTTTGTTTCTATTATTCTTGGGAATTCTTGATTTGTCACTTCAGATGAAAATTAAGATTAAAGTTATTTTATATCCAGGACAGGCAAGTTTTTCCTACTTCTGATGTGGTCCTGATCAAAATGAAATTTTTCTTCGCATTCCGAAAACATATTCAAAGACCAGAATCGCGATTTATGAGAAATTTATGCGACTTGCAGGCCAGATTGCAAGGGGCTTTATGCATTTGATTGCAGTGCATTATTCATTACGATGCTCGAGTGTTCGTGTATAGATTGTTTGCGTCTGAGTCCAATATACACATTCGCACAATGTTCACTTCGACACATTCAATTATTGAATTAGAGACTCAAATTAATATTCGAAGCACTTTAGGAGTGGCCACTACAAATAATTCATAAGCACACTCTGGAATTAATATTCATACAAATAAACAACATTCACGACAAAGGAAACTTGGATTTAAATGTAAAACTGGAAGTAACTACTCTCGAATAAGATAGTTTTAATTTTTTTTCCTCCTTCTCTCTATACAAATTGTTTACAGACAATACTGAAAGCTTATATAGAAGCTTTATGTCGGGATTATAACTTATAATGAGATTAATGAGTGAAGTTTCACTGGAGAGTAATGTTCAGTTACAATTAAAAGTTACTGCAGGTTGTTCATTTATATCTGGAGTAGAGTTTTAAAAGTATTAACAGAGGCTTGAAATCAGAATTCTTAATTTCTTGGTAGAAGATTACATCTTTGACTTTCAGTCATGCAAGGCTGAAGTTTTGTATTCCACTAAACATTGTCATAAACTAGGGCATACATCTAACTGTATGATCGATTGTAGTGGCCCTTAATTGCTTAATCCGGAGCTGGTTATCTCCCCAAGCAACTATGCCTGATATAACTAGGTGGTACTACCGGCACTGCGGCACACGGGTAAGATAAATGGCCGAGGATCAGGAGCATATTATTTAACTCTCCAGTTTAATTAATGCTTTGCACCATCCTACCACACACAACCTCCATTCTGCACATATATTTTTGAAAATACGCATGTATGTGCGAATATCCACTAACTGAATACACGAGGTTCATTGCAATTATGCGCTCCTATTTTTCAAACCTACTTTTTCTTTTTTTCTTCTCTTCAAAATGAATACGATATTTTCAAGCTATTCTCTCGTGAAATTTATTTATGGTTAGCAGAATATGAAATTCAAATGATATTTGCCGTAAGTGTTATTGAATATTAGTATTTATTAACAATTATTTTTCAAATGTCTTATTAAAAAGTGTTGTCTTTCTTTTTTTCTCAGTCTCATTAGGAGACTCTGCTTTCAGAATTTACAATCTCCTATTAATTAAACCTGGAGATGTATAAACTCATATTTTTTCTTCCCTTTTAATCTTCGTCGCTTCAATTTTTAATTATTATTTGTTTTCCAAAGTACGCCGAGAAAATACTGGAAAATAATTAGCAACATTCACGAGAGAGGAACCTATGAATACCAAATTGCTTTCGCTCCTGCTATAATTTCACTTCAATTAGAGAAGTATGTAATATACGAAATTCTACGGTGAAAGCTGGTGGAACTTTTTCAATTTTATGTTTAAATAATGAGATTTTTGACAAGTTTAGTGCACGCCTCACATCTATAATTAACATTTAATTGAACCTGGATAATAGTTTGGAGAAACTCTTCCCACAAAGAGAAGCATATTTCAATATTTTAACAAAATTGAATATTATCTCGAAACTAGGGACTGCAGCAAGAAGCTGCAAGAATCAAGATGTAAAAGAACAGATTCTTTATTATGGGATTAAAGTGGTTCATATATGAATAGAAGCTCACAAAAGCTTTAATTATCTTCATAATGTCAGATTGATCAAAGTAGTAGAAGGAAGTAAGTATTTGACAGGTTTCTTACTCCTATTATGATATTAAACCTAAAGAAATCCCCAAGGCAGATATCAAGTTACTTCAAAGGAAGACAAAGATCGACGTTGACTAATTAGAAAGGAAAACCTATTATTACGGAATCTCAAGACATAAGATCTTTAGGAACCTCATTAATTATATAATATCTTCTTACGAAGGAAATCCTATTTATGGTACTAAATCGAACTATATTCCTAATTGCAGGAATAACACCTCTCAACCACATTCAAGAATAGATTAGCAGTTAAATCTTTCCGGAAAGAAGATTTATATTATAAGATAGAATTAGTTTAAAATCCAAAGACTGAATGTTCTGCGTAAATTCCAAATATATGGTTTAAATTTAATGCTGGCTTTGCAAAGCTCGCCATTTCGAGTAAAGTCACCTTTCAAATTTAATCGACATTCCTGGAATTAATTCTAAGTGCTTCGCATTAAGTGTAAATCGCAATATAATTTGAATCCTTTTGAATAATATATTGCACACTGCAATTACCTACACGCAATGGCAAATTGCAGAAGGTATTCACTTGAAATACAAACATCCCTGCATATCTGTGATATTATACATATATGTATGTGATAAATTCAGTGTCCCCAGGGTTTATGTTAATGAATCTCTTACCGAAATTGAAGGCGCATTACATATATGATTCCCATGTCTGAGTGCCTCAAATTTCTTTCCACAACTTTTGCTCAACATTTCTATTAAAAATGTTGAACAAAGGTTTTGCTAAATAAATTTTTTTACTAAATAAATATCACACTGGAAAATTGGAAAAAATGCTCGCTATTAAAGAAACGATTGATGCCTGCATTTATTTCTGATATCCCATAATGGAAACTTCCTAACGTTCAGTCACCGGATATGAGTTTTCCTTGTAACTTCCGAAGCGCCTGCTTGAGATTCATGATCCACGTCGAAAGTAGTGATGATGTATTTCCCCTAGTCTCACAAATGATCTCAGGAAAGTTCGATCGATATATATAGATATATGAATATTTAAGTCACTTTGTAAAGCTCTTTCACTGAAAAAGTCGTTAGAAACTGAAGATACTGTGAATATTGAACAAGTGTTTTTTTAGACTAAATAAAGTATATTAAAATAAACTGAGTTGTAAGGATTGCTTTATAAACCTCTATAAACTACGATACTTCACAGATTTTACAGCTGCTCTATTTGTCGACTATAATTTTCCCAATATTGAAAGATATTTGAAAACGCTTCATTCAATGGTCCATTACGCTTTACTGTTCTGCACAATTTCCGTAACTCCATTTTTTCACCTCAAAGCAAAATTGTGTCCGGCCACAAACGTCCGTTTATAGCTTCGACGATTCTTTTCCCCCGGTAAATGAGAACAAAGTAAAATAAATGAAAAATATTGTCGCCACTCTGTGTAACTATTTGCACGAAAATAGAAGTACTCAATCGAATATCAATGGTGAACATTTCAAATGGGGTATGGGGAATTTTCAAATTATTCGGCGGTGACATGGGTTTTCCTGCTATCGCATTGATGAATAAATTGTTGTATAAAACACAAATAAAAATAAATTGAGAACTTTTATAAATAAAAGAAAAGATATTTTCTCATTCCAAGACCCGTAAACGATTTTTACAGACTAGTGCTTCGGTTGTGTCTCTCATGAGATTTCCGACTCCCTTTACCAACACCAAAAACAACCGGAAATTGAAAGCATTCAATCAAGAATCTCCACATTCACTCAACGGTGTTTTTTTTATTTTTACTTTCTCACAGAGGAAGCTTTTGTTCAAAATATTGAATTTTATCATTTTTATGTCCTTTTATAATGTTTTTAAAATGATTCCTATTTTTCTGAATTCAAATCTGGGCGCCAGTATTAAAACGTCCATATCGTCTACAGCTTCAATAATTCAGGGATGTCGTTACTGCTGTTTATGGATATATATATGAAGAACGTTGTCCAATAACGAAAATCGATATTTGAATTTTAACACAGTAGAAATTTAATCCAGAGTTAATAATACCGTCATGCTTCAATGAAAAGCAAATTTTATTTAATTTAAACTTGGTTTTCATTAAAAATAACTTTCGGATATGGTATAGAATAATTTTCAGGTCCAATATCACTTTTCATGGATATTGAATATTAAAAATGGTATGTGATAATATATTTGTAATATTTTAATTAAAATCCTCCTTTTCAAATGATAAACTGAATAATTCGCGGAACCTAAACAATATTTTTCATCTCGAGTACCTACAGAGCTGCATAATTTATCTTTCGTTTGAGATTGGTCGTTCAAATAGGAAAGTCTCAATATTCTGAACTCACTGAGAGAGAACCAATCGACTCTCGTCGTCTCGAAAGTTTGCAATTTCAATGCGGTACACCATATCTCGCAGCAATTATACCGGATATTACATGCTTCACATTCAAGACAGAACATTTTCAGGCAAACTTTAGAAAATTTGACGAAGAAGAGACTTTAGTCTGAGAAAATATCTGTCCTCAAAAATAAATACATATATAAAGTAATCATGAAACTTATGATTTTAATTTTAAATTTTAAGCCTATTTAACCTTTGATCTGTAAATGAATAAGACCAAGTTTAATTATTCTTGAATACGTATTCTTCGTATTCAGCATATGCGATGTAATGAAAATTTAATTAGCACAGAGTAGAACTTTCCCAGGAAGATTATAATTATCTCTCACGCTATACACGTGCATGATATAATAACAAGCTCTCCTAAAAAAATTCTTACAGTCTTTATTTAATGGTTTGAACATAAAAGCTTTTGAGTCGTTAAAAATGTAGTTAGCTTTTAGGCATTGAATTTACTCATCAGCTTTTAAATTGAGAGTAATTACCATGGTGAAATGTTTGTATTTACTTATAAGAATTAAAACTACCTTTTATATTTCATTTATAACTGATATTCAATTCGTCTATGTAAAAAATCGAAGGGCTTTCTAACGACTTAAGTAAAAAAGGCCCCACTTTTTTTTGACTATGCGAAAAAGGAATTTCGAAAGTTTGGAGACGTTCGCGCGTAAAATTAAGTTTAGCTCTTCCGCGCGAAATCACCACCGGAATTTCCGACCATCCGGAAAGATAAACCTTACCAGAGGCTGTCTGGTATTTCCGCTAAGAAGGACTATCGGTTTCCGACTGTTAGGTCGTTTTTTCTGTCTTCACTCTTCCCCGTTTTTCACCTCCGTGTGCAGAAACCGGGAAAAATAGCGTTAGACAACTCGAGTCGACGATGGAGTTTGGGTAAGAAACTTTCGTATTATTTGTGGGAGGGTGTCTATCCTTTGTTGTGAACTTCTTAAGGAGAGGCAAGTGTAGGTGGATCCAGAAATACTAGCGAAAGTACCGGAGACGTGAAATCGGGCGAAAGAGTTTATGATCAAATTATACGATACATGTGGTGAATATGTGCAAAGTACGACGAAACTTCCAGCTACATCGACAGCTGACTTTGAACTTTTGGCCTTTATGGCCTTTGAAAGATAAAGTCTGTTATCTCTCAAGAAAATGGACTTTTTTTTTCTTCTTCACCGATTTTACACAACCTCCTGTGATTTCACTATGTCAATTTATTATAAATATAATACCAACCTGAGCAGAAATATTCATGTAATCCTGATGATCAGAACCACATATATTAGATGTAGGGAAAACTGGCCAGGATCGGAACCATCTCGTTATCAAAGGCTTTTGAAGTTGCTGGTAGAGAATTTCTGTCAATATTCCTTTTTCAGAAAGAAGAAAAAAGAAAAAGAGGACAGGATATAAAAACAGAGAAAGCTAAATGAAGGGAAGCAAACAGAGGGTCTCTGCTATTTCACAATTCAATTACGATATTTGTACTTGGAATTACCAATAAATCGGGGGAGTTAAATTCTAACGTGACATCCGCTTTCCCAACAGTATATAGATGCAATCGAAGCTCATATAAGTGTCTGTTTAAATGCGTTCGTGTTACTGTTTACACAGTGGTTGCCTTTCCCAGCGTGTATTCGAGGCATCCATCATCGACTTCCAAATACCGATGAGGATGCAGGGTCCGTTGTTTACTGGTCATTTTTCGTTTCGCTGGGCACATTCATTAACTCGTTAATTAAATGCGCGCCAGTGAACATCGAAATAAAACGATCGACCAATCATTCGTTAGGAATTAATTACGGTGCTTTCACATCTCTGGATATATATGCTCCTGCTGATTCATGAAATCTGCATGTCTTTTTACATTTATTAAATATCAAATTACCGATTTAGCAGTGCTATCCACATTCAAAATCATTTCGTAGGTAATTATTTTCCTTTTGTGTCCGTATGAATAACACCAATTATTTTTCATGTTTTATCAGAGGAGATTATTGAATTTGATCAAATCAAGTTTTGTGTTTTGTTATCTTGATGTTTGTACAATATTAATTGACAATATCTTCATTTCCCGGTTATTGAAAATAATGGAAAAGGAAATAGGATATGAAAACTGGCACTTTTCAATTGAGAAGCAGAGACGAAACAGATTCATCCGATTATCCAAGATAATTTGATATTGTTCGTTATATACAGACCTTCAGTGCCAGATGCCCAGGAATTACGTTGGCAGCATTGCAACCAAACCGAGTTAATAACACTATGGAAAGCAATATGGCGGGGTCTTCGGGAATTGAATTACGCTAATTGAGATCGGTGCTGCGTAATAACATCCATAACCATAACCATATAGGAAATCGATCTTCTGATTCATTATGCTCTAATAAGCAATTTTAGTTAGTAATCTTTAATCCTCTTTATTTATTAGATTTTTCTTTGCACTCGCTTTGAATATTGAAACAAGTGCATATTAGCAGAGATTATCTATAAACCACATCAATATATGCAATATATATATGACTGGTTAAATATGATCTGGCCAGGAATTTATCAGCGAAAATTAACACAAACGTGAATTGCCATAAATTATACTCCCATATGGTTTGAAATATGAATTCAGTACTTATCATTTATGCAGAAAATTTAACTGCAGCAATAACAGAGTAATATATAATACATTTTTATTTATTTTCATGGCATTATATTTATTATTTGAATAAAAATTTGCATACTATTTGTATTTGTGTCCAGATAAAACGACAAAGAAATAAACGTATTAAAATAGTCTGATAATATATATCTCGCTCTATAAAAAAAAGTTTCAGTAAGATAAACGTAATTGCGTAATTTCTCATTTGTGTACAACCCGAAATATATGTTGCAATTACTTCTGTAATTAGAGTAATTACAGTACACTTGGCAAAAGATTAAAAAAACGCAGCAATTTAAATTGTCAGAATGAGTGAAATATATTTAATTTCCCACTGTTATGCAGCTAGTATTATTGCAGTGCATACTTTTTATGACAGAATAAAAATAAGGGACACTAATATTGTCCTATTTTCTGACCCATAAATTCATATGCTGAAAATGCATCGATTTACAAGGGTAGAACTGTACACCAAGTGCGATAAGGACGAATGAAAAGGGAGGTCAAAGGGACCGGAGCTCGATGGCACTGAATTTTCCTTCGAGACATGTGGCTTCGCATGCACGTGACATTATTTATTACCACGTGCGATACCCTTGCCTGCCAGGAAGCGCAAGCATTTAAAAGTAATTTATACCTACCAGCAGGTTTACGAGCCGGAGAGTAGATGGAACTTTTTACGAGAAAAGCGAGTTTGATAGCATCACACACCGCATTTTAACTACACTAAACCTTTTTATGAATTGCCACTGACTTTAATATTACCTAGCTGAAATACAGAATCCATGTCAAGGAAAACGTTCAGCAATTTTAGGCGCGAATAAACACAGTATTTCAAAATGGCGTGCTTATAAGAGTTTAGTGCCCTCCCTCTTTTTGTTAAGTGGGAAGGTATAATAAAGTTTTGAATATTAAAATAATAAAGGGTAGGTTCATCATCCTCTCGAAAATCTCGCAATTCCCTTCATAATTTGAATATACATGTTTATACTGTTCAATGGATGCTAGAATCATTGGTTTAATGAGGAATTGGGTTGGAGAATGTGTGTGTGTTTTATAAAGGGGAGTGGGTGATAACAGATATGGAAGGACGATTCAAACTCATGGAGGCGAGTGAGGATCCATGAACGAGGACCTAGCAAACTTCAGGATATTCCACTTAGCAGATAGCAAGCCACCGATGCAGGTCAACATACTGCATCCGCCCTTAGGTATACATTTCGTGCAGGTTGGTACCCATGTCGAAGGCTAAGTGTATGATCAAACAGGAAGGCTATCACAGTTTGTTTGTACGAGGGTGCAGGATTCCAAGTTTCATGTAACGTATCTGCATATTTGTTCGAACTATGACAAGGGGCAAATAAAATCATCACAGGATCAAAACAGAGTTTGCTTACAGTGCATTGGATATTAATTGAAGTTCGTTTCAAATTATATACGAATTTACAACTATTTTATTCAGTTAATTAATCTCCTTTATAACATCCCTATAGTGATTTAATATGGAAGTTTTTTCCGATCAGATTAGCGTCTGATAAAATCCTGTCGTAACTACTTGGAGATTTATAACACACCTTCTCCAGTAGAAAATGTGTTTACAGCCAGACAAGTAAAGAGATTTAAGCATCGCTCAGCGAAATGGCCTATAAAGATTGAAATCATTCTGAAATGTGTTCCATTCTCTTAAAAGATGTTAAGGTTTTATTATTAAATCACAAAAAAAGATTCCCTACATTTATTTGAATACTGGCTGAAAAATTGGACAACTTGATTTTAGGAAAATGAATGATTAAGTTCTCGATGTGAATGGATTTAGGGGAATTTTTATGAATTAGTATCAAAAGCGTGCGTGTCTGGCACAAAAGAGAGAGGCTGGTTCTAAGACGTTGGGAAGCAGGATGCCCATTAAGCCGAGAACAGAGACATTTATTTCACTTACACTCTGTGCGCGAGGGAGAAACGCCACACAATTTATCGTACTTACCAGCTCGATTCTTTACAGGCCGTAAACCCTCTGTAGTAGTTGTAGCAATGTAAGAATGTAGCAATGTAGCAACCTTCCGAGGCTCTGCACTAGTGTCGAGAGAACACTAACTTATCAAGTGCAGTAATCTTACAACCATTGAAAACTTTCCATTGGTATGAATTTCTCCTCTAGCTTCCAATTTGATTCCTCTAAATGAATTGCACTCAAAAATATAATAGAGCTCGAATTCAATGAAATGATTAAATTATCCCATCTCTTGAAAAGTAGAGCAAAACTGAAAAATTCATGAATCAATAACTTTAAAATGTGTTAAACCCTCTTCCATAAACAACTTAGAGCGTGTATATTAAATTATATATTAGGTTGTTCGCATTATGGAAAATTGGGTCTGTGGAGAAGCCCAAATGGAAAGTTTCTAGGTCATAAAGTTTTTCAGAGCTTCGACCACGAGCGAAGCGAGGGTGAATTTTCTGTATAGTGAATATAACGTTAAATAAAATACCAGCTGCAGTCACACCATAAAGACGACGCCGTAAAAGCAGCTGGATAAAATCTCAATGCAATATCTTATTTATTGCATCGGCTCGAAAATTCGCAGGAACTTGCTCTCTACGTAGCGAATAATTTCACATTTTCTCTATTCCGATGTAATACTCCAGTATATAAAATTGCTTTTAACATATTTTTTGCTTTATTTGCTTTTTTAGGTCCTGTCACAGCTATCAACTTGCTGGAGGTGAATCAACGCGAAGAAGAGACGCGGCTTGAGGTTGAGAGGCTTACGGCAGAGATCCGGACATTAAAACTGCAGATACTTCAACTGACAGGTGAGAAGGGAATTATTATTTTTGTTATATTTTGTGATGGAAGTAAAAGGAACTTTTCGCACTAGGGAAGAAAGTAGATTGTAGATTGACTGTGAACTGCTTTCTCGCAGTAGTCAGTCTTACTTTCGAGACGGTCTAGCAAAGGGTGTAGATAAGTTAAGCACGGGGGAATCGTAATTACAGAGTCGGTGCCTCCATCGGCCGATCGATCTTCCTTAATGTCGTTTACTCATGCCCAGATAAATCTTCTTCTCCCGGATCACGGCCGACGTAGTTTCCTGCTAAAGCTACTAAGGCACAAAAATTACCCACTGAGAAATTAAGACACATTGCCACAGCTACCTTTATTGATTTTTCTATGCTGTTTCTCTAATTATAATTATTATCTATAGATAGAGAAAGAACAACTCAAGGAGATTTTTGTCGGAATGGGAAATCATAAAAACATTTATAATAATTTTAAAATGACGATTTAATTGTTAGGAGTTAAACTTGATGTTATTATAGAAACGGTTTACGTGGACTGGGAAAAATTAATTTAGGTTTAATTGAAAGTTAAGTGACAGCTTTAGAAGGAAAGCTTCAGTATCTCAAGACTACTGGTCTTTGCAATTGAGTTTCGTCAAATCCAATTTGAAGTTTAAATTCAGCTCAGAGTTGAAATCTGAACTTCGAACTTAAATCTAATATCGTTATGTCGTCTGCACGATATTGTTGCTATAAATGATTTACTTCCTCTCTATCGCGTTTTACCGAGATTTAAAATTCCCGAAAGTGAAAATTCAAAATACCTTTGACTAATGATTAGAGACAAGTTAATTGAAAAATCTGCTGGATTTATATTTTAAAACTAGTTGTAACTAAGTAAATAAAACATATTATTCGTCGACATATTTCTACCATGAATTCTTTAATCCTGCATGAAAAATGAACTTGGGGAGGAAAGATATCGATGGGACATATGAAAGAAGCTTTATACGTTTTTCACACGACTGACACCTTTTCGATATCGATTCTGGGATATGTATCAAGATGGCCGAAGAAAGATCGTGACTACGTGCAGCGAAAACGAGTTGTTCCCAAGAGACCATCCGATATACGTGGTATTGCCCCATGGTTAGAGGAGGCTTATTATTGCCAGACTACGAGTAGAAGACTTAAGTGTGTTCCTGTTACATATTCATATTGCGCTCTGCAATCCGGTTACAGCATTGGAATGGCAATAGGCAAAACGATTGGCCACTTTGCCACTAGGATTGCCAAAAGGGAGGAAGAAATCAACCCTTTATGACCTGGATTACGATTATAGAGAATCCTTACATAACAGTTGTCGTATATACATCTCATTATCCTGAAAAGCTTTTTTCATAAACGATCGAAGACAAAAATAAGTAAACACTGAAATCTTACTGAAATTTTTTTAAAGGAATTGTCAAGAGCTAAGTGGGTTTTTCAATGACTACTTTGCTGTCCTTTGAAAAGCATTCTTTCGGAAAGGTAAAGTCTATAAATGTTTAATAGAGCAAGAAAAGAAATCGCACAAACGATTCAAACTGTGCAGAAAGGCCATTATCACAAGGTGCAAGCGAGAAAAAAGGAAGACAAAGAAAGTGGGACTAAAAAGAAGTGAGGGTTGAAATTTATGTCAGAACGTTACTTGTCGAAGTGTCCTTCGTAACTGGAAGTTTTTATTTGTCCGGAGATCCCTGGAAGCTTAGTGCTTTAGTGCCTTCGGTATACAGCTCGATGGCGTTATGAGAAAAGGAAAAAAAGTAAATAAATACTAAAAGCAAGAAAGAGACAGAAAGGGGGAAGGAATGGCACCAGTGGAAGGCATCTAAACCAAAGTTAAGATGTAAAAGGTGAAAGGGTCATATAAAAAAGAGCACCTATATTCGCTCAGAAAGTAGAGAAAGCAAATAAATGGCAAAAACATCGAGAGAGGGGTGAAAGGGGGGAAATAAAATAAGATCCAAACATTTACTATCGAATCCATTTAGATAGACCTTTTTTATTTTCTTCAATCATAAAGCTCGGATTTTAACAGGAAGCACTGCGTTTGTCTCTTTATTTATTCCCATTTAATTTTTAGTCTACACAGGAAATATTTCATATAAAAGTTTGGGTAAAGTAGTCTAAACAGTTTTATGTCAGACAAAGTGTAATTCAGTAGAACAACCCATTTATATTCAGAAATAACGATTGTCAAGTAGTATAAATAACTTTAAGTCAGCCATAATGGCTTAAAGTATAGTATAAACCGTTTTAATTTAAAAAGTGGGACAAAGTGGTCTAACTCCTTTTTAGTCAGACGTAAGGATTTCCGAGTAGTATAAGCAATTTTAAGGGAGACCTAGGAGTGCAAATAGTAGTAAAACCCGGTTTAAGTCAGACATTTGAATTTAAAGGCTGAATTGGTGTTTTTCAGGTGGACCACCAGGACACAGCGAAAGTTCTTCCTTGATAAATGCGAGTGATGTCGGCGACTGTTTGGCAGCTCGTCGTCAAGTAGAATTTGCAGAGATCACTCAGGGTCTTCCACTGAACAACGAATACGAGCTGATAGCCTTCAGCCACTTCACCTTCTCGAGACTTTACCCAGTGGACCTGGGTCTAGGCAAACGAGTTGTGGAGAAGCCAATTGGCTTCAAGAGAAAAGACCTGCTCGAGGCTTTAACCAAAGCTGTAGAAACCTTGAACAAGAACGTGTCTTCCCTTCCACTGAAATATACCCTTGAGGATTTTCTCGAAGGTCTCTACAGAGTTGAACCAACCACAGGAACGCAGTATGAGATGTACTTTCGAACAAAAAATTTAAACAAAAGTACTCCACAAGTGATGCCTTCGGGTTACACCAAGATTACCTTAATGAGGCCTTATGCTCCTATTCAGTTCGTCTCCACCGAGAGGCAGCAACATGTTAAAGAAAAGGAACTGATTCACATTATTCTGCCTCTCTCGGGACGAACCAGTACCTTTCAGAGCTTCATGGACAAGTTCGTTAAAATCGGTTTGAAAAATGATAGAAGGGTGCATCTCACTGTTGTTTATTTTGGTACTGAGGGTTTGTCAGAAGCGAGAGCGATAATGTCTAGGATTTTGATGACTCGTGGTAGCGGCGGGACCAATCAAAATCTCCGACTCTTGGCTTTGAATGAAACGTTCTCGAGGGGAAAGGGCTTGAGGGTTGGAGCTGAAAGAGCCTGGGGAGGAGAGGGAGATGTTCTTTTGTTCATGTGCGATGTCGACGTCGTGTTTAGCGCAAGATTCCTGGATAGGTAAGGAATCATTTGGAAAAATTAATCCAGATTGTTTAAGGTTTTTTGATCAAGTTTTTTGATGAAGTATTATTTATCGTCCAAATGACGAAGTTTAGTTTGCTTTCTAACAAGAGCAATCTGGGTTCATTTAATGTCCCTTGGCAAACTTTGGTGAGGTCGATGCTCTTCTGAAATTTGAAACTTGATCTTCTCGCCTAGGTGTCGATGGAACACAGCTCCAGGACGAAAGGTCTATTATCCTATTGTCTTCAGTCTCTATAATCCGCACGTTGTATACACACTTCAGGGCCGCGAAGTGCCACCCGAAACGGATCAGTTGGTCATATCAAGAGACACTGGGTTTTGGAGGGATTTTGGATATGGAATGACATGTCAATATAGGTTTGTTCCTAAAATATATTGTAAGTAAAAATTAGAATATAATGTTTATAGTTATCATTTGTTATTTTGTGCAGGTCTGATTTCTTGAGAGTTCGAGGTTTCGACGAGGATATCGTTGGCTGGGGTGGGGAGGACGTTACTTTATATCGAAAGTACGTGAAAAGTAATATCAAGGTGATTCGAGCTACAGATCCTGGGATTTTTCACATTTGGCATCCCAAGGTAATTCAAATGAATCATCCACTTCAGGCTGCTTTTTTTTTGTCTTTTCTCTCCTGATTTTTTTTTAAATTATTTTTCTTTATTTACTGTGTTGCAGGTATGTTCAGGGGGACCAGGTCAGCGATTATCAACTGACCAATATCGAGCGTGCATTCGATCAAGGGCCTTAAATGAAGCCTCGCACGCCCAACTTGGCTTTCTAGCTTTCCGAGAAGACATCGCTAGTCAATCTTTGAACTTAAAGTCTTCAACGTCAAAGAAGAAGAAGCCATCATCGAAGAAAGATAAAAAAAAGTTGCCAAAGCAGCAGACCAAAACTCAAGCTCAAGTGAAGGAGAAATCAATTGGCAGGATGTCCAAGGATCAGACTTGATCTACCAAAGCCAATCGTCAGGAGTTCTAACTGTAAATATTGTGTATAAAGAAGAAAGAGTCCTAAAAAATGCAAAGTTATCGTGCATTTGTTATGTTTGTCCCGTGATTATTTTCAAGGAGTAGATCAGCTCCAGGATTATCAGGAGGACTCATCAGTATTTTCTGATAAAAGGAACTGTTCAGAAAAATAAGATAACTACAAAATTAATAATTTTAAAGGAGATCATTATTTGAAATGAATGCAAAAGTGGCAGGGCCGTGTCATAAAAAATCTGGTGCCTTGAGTTTATCACAAGCTTGATGAATTTTATTTTTCAAGACAATTTAATTACCACTTTTTATATTTTCATCCATAATAGAAAAGCCATTGTAAATATTTGCATAAAAATAGATTCAATTTTATCACACTTTTCGGTATTTTTATACTAAATTTTATATATATATGGAAAGTTCATCTGGTTTATTGTATATAAATCCATTCCTGCTTTTTTTTTACAGTTCAATTTTTGATATAATAAAGGATTTTAGTAGTTACAGATACTGAAAAAGATTTTTAAAAATTGTATACTTTTTGAAATTGATATCTTGTTCCTACGACACGGCCTTACTTCATATCGCTGTTAAATAAAAAAAATCTCAATAAACACTAGTTTCTGTCAATTTTATTTATATTGAGAGGGTGTTTTTTAAAAAAGTTATTTTTATTATGATACAGATCGTCATAAGCTGTGCTGTGAGAAGTTAATATTCTATAAACACGTGTCGGTTTTCTATAGGATCGAATATTTCAGGAAATTTAGCAGAAAATTCTCACCCAACTGAGAGGTGATGAAATTGGATTGCTCCTTGGAATTGTCGAAACGGACTTGTGATTTTCTTCTACGAATGTAGTGGAAGGACCTATTATTAAGGCGATTTTTATGAGAATTTCTACAGCGAAGATCGTTTATCGAAATTGGATTTTTACGAGTTGCGAGACGAACTGCTCGAAGTCAATTAGAATAGTCGATTCGGTGATGATAATTTAAATAAAATACTGTTTTTATGGTCAAGAATGCATTTTATCTCCTTAATAATCTTTATATTTATATCTCAGAAGAAAAACTGTAAAGTTATATTCTATATAGTTTATATATAAAACATATCATACTTTAAATTATTTTTAATCAGCACTCAGTTTTTTGATAAATCTTTAATTAGAATTTCAACTCATTTTTGATAAAATCATCATCACTGAGTCGAGTCGTTGTTGCATATTCCATCTCATAATCATACGTCCGAGAAAACTGCAATGTAAATAATGTCTATGGTATTTCCAAAATGATTTTTGGACTAGGAAAAGAGATAATGGGAAATTTTAGTAAATATATTCTCTGGAGTGATAAATAAAATAATTGATAAAGCGAGCAGATTATAACGAAGGCGAAGTAATAAGAATAATGTAAAAGAGATTTTATTCTAAAGAGAATCTGCACCAATTAACCAATTAGCAGTATTTAAAATAGCATTGATTGATAAACAATTTTGTTATTAGTAAAAAAATTTACTGTTATTTTTTTGTCCCCTTGGGCCAAGAAGACAAAATTTTATTCCTTTGCTCGGAAATTTTCTATGAGCATTTTTGAAATTAGGGTAAATACATCAAAACGGCTCACGAGGTCCACTTTAGCTTTAATTCTCGATAATTCATCCAAAATAAATACATTTTTAAAAATAAATTCATACCACTTTTAATGGTCTCAGCAAAGATGTAAATATAACAATTTCCTATTTTTCCGAATCCTTGAAAAAATTTTCTTTATTAGTCACTCAAAATTGGCTTTTTCGGAAAAAAAGAATTTTCTTCTAAAGTAGATCTCGTGATTGACAGATATATTTATTCTTAAAGAGTGTATGAATTGTTGTATGAAATGTTATGTAAACAGAAATAAACGGATATAAATACACAACTCCATCATAATTAAAAATCATTGCGTAAAATTTATCCTTGGATCCTTTCAGTTTTTAAATATTTCGTATATTTTATAATTATTACAAGATATTGAAAAATCACAAAAGGTAAGGCTAGATTCAATTCCTATATCTATAAATTTATATATGTACGTAACGCCTGGCGTTATGTCAGCAAATCAGTAATACGACTCACATGTAAAAACCTTTGCCTGTATTAAGGCATTCTCTGCTCGAAAATAAATTAACGATCTTTGCATAGTTAACTATTTTTTAAATTTTTCATATCATCGCGAGAGAAAATATCTCTTCTATCTTAACATTTTTGCTACCTGATATTATCAGGACACATCTTTTTATTTTAGCTTGACCTAGATTCGTATCCTGTCAATAATTCGAGCTGCTAAATCTACTTCATAAAGTACTGCAATATTTCTATAAATTTAATTAAAACTCGGTATATTTATAAAATTCCTGCAATTTCCAAACTAATCAGATTTTCAACAACAATGTGTTCGATATAATAGTAGCATCGCTTTTTGCGATAGGATCAAAGTTAAGTTATTAAGTTCATCTTTAAACACTGTCTAGACGAGAGAAGAAGAGCAAAAGGGCGAACGTAGAGTGGGAAATCAAAGCCTCTTCGACCAGGTGAAGTTCTCGTCTTTGTAAGGTACGTGTACTTCTATATCTCGGTGTACCAAGCTTCCCGTTTGCAAACAACCTAAAGCTCAGTCAATCCTGAAATTGGGAGTTCAAAGGAAAGAAGCTCGTCCGACTTTGTAAAGCTAAATTTTCTGACCACAACTCCACTCGTTTATGACTTTATGCTTGAGAATTTTCAACTATAGAGTTGAACTTGGATTTATAAAAAGGAAAATAGGTTTTACCTCCAAATTGGCAGAATCATAGCCACATGTAGAGACTATGACAATGAGACAAGGAATTGTCATTTCTCTAATGTAAAAATACGAAGTACCATGTTTTTTGAGTATATAACTCAGAGAGGAAACAAATCATCGACTCTGGTCTTAGTATTTTAGTTTTATACCTAGAGAGCTTGTATTAATTCAGGACGACGAACCTGGGACTTGTTCGCTGCCAACTTGGTCAAAGTAAACTGCTGCGCAAGGGTAACTTTTCCGAGTATTCTGGTAACTTCAATTAACTCCGAAATCCCACTAATTATGATGAATGTTCGCTTCGGACTACATGGCATGGTCGTTGCACGTATAAAGAGTTCAGTCTACAAGCTAGCAGATTTTTCCGCAGAGAGAAAAGTAATTCCAAGCGTATCAAAACAATCTTGATACTGTTTTTTTATTAAGGAAGCATTCAAAATATATGCAAAACAGTAAAAACATGTTTAATAGTTTATATAGTAAAACTTCGGCTTTTGATAAAGAAAGAGAGATTAATTCCAGACTCATCATTTGAGTGTAAATGGAACTTTGTGCAGCACGATTCATAGCTTATTTACTTGGGCATGACCTTAATATTTGCAGACATACCTTGATTGCTTGCGAAACTTGAGGAAAGCACCGTTTACTCTAGCTCTTCTATATTTGGAAAATGTACTCTTGACATAGATAAGTTCAATAAGAAATGTTATTACTTACAAGTTATGTAAAACATGTCTTAGATTACCTTCTATATCACTATTCTCGTTGAAAATCGTTGAAAATCCAATTCGTGATCCGCTTATTAGCAACGAACTTTCATTAATCACATTCTGCGCCAAAATATTCTCCGGGCCAAACGGGAGTTGAGTATGTGGTTATATATCCTATCTCGGAGAAGAGGTTTTAGTAAACTATGTTAGCTTCCTGATCCGAGATGAGAATGTACTTTACTGGTCCGACGATAATTACAGATAACAATTGCTAAAGCTCCATAAGATTAATATTGCAAATCCTATATGTATAAGACTCTTAAAATCAGAATATGTATGTAATGAAAAGATATTGAGAGGCTACTTAGCAAAATAGGATCCATTATCCTAATGACTTCTGTATTAGTTGAGTCCTGAACAAAGAGAAACAAAGAGAACAAACGTACCTCTCGGTAAACCACTATAGTAACAGAAAGTTATTGAAGTTAGAAAGAATCTGAAAAAATTATACTGCATCCGAATTAATGAGTCCACATCCCTTTGAAACTTTTTGATGCCTCTCTGTTTGAAACAAGATTATTTAAATACTTGCATCCATCAAAAGTAAACGTATTTCAAAAACATATATGAAGAATTTAAATGAAAAACATATTTTTCAAAGAAAATTTCATTTTAAATGTATCTTGCTAGCTTCCCCAGTTGTTTTTATGGACGAATATTAAAGAAAACGACTTGAAAAACATTTTGTGCGTTTATAAAAGTAGAACTTTAATTTGACCTCTTTGATTTTTTAGGAATCAAAGGGGGGATTGTAGCGACTGTTAATTGCAATGAGAAAGCGTATTTAGACTGAAGAGTTGGCCCCTGTGCCTTCCTCTCGTTACTGTGAATTTTCTCTCTAGCTGTTCTCTAGGTTTCATATTTTTTTATGAAGCTTCCTTTGAAATTCCCTGCTATAAAGTGAATGTCCCTCGCGGCGGACGTTGACTGGATTAAAATTGTAATCGGGAAGATTAATCCAGTAATTTCTAGAGTCTTTATCACCGTCCTAATTAATGAGCAAACTTCTCTCTTCATTTCCCGTAACCACTTTGCATTTCGACAAGTTCAATTTCTTTTCACTACTCTTTTATTAATACATAAAGCTCTATTAAATTCCTTAAAATTATTCAAAATTCCATGAAATCTCACAAAATTCCTTAAAATTTCGTAAAATCACTTGATTCACTGATTAAAATCGTGAGAAAAGAGTCACTACAAATCAGTGGAATTTGACTGGTAATCAGTTAAATTTCACTGATTCAAGTTTAGAGAGTAACGAATTCATGAATAATAATAAAAATAATCTTGCAGATTGCACCAAAAAGGAATAGTGATGCCCTTATTTCGCGGTTTTGAATTTACATTCATGTGCCTATATGACTATATGACAGGGTACCTTTTGAATTTCCATTGCGAAGTCAAATTGTAGAAAAAGACGTGTACATGTAGAGAGGATGTTTGCCTTTCAAAACTCGCAGTATGTGCAATGTGAAAAGGAGGGAAGGAACGAATGGAAAATATGACTATGAATGAAATCACAGCCCATACCTTGGAAAAATTTTCCTTCAAATTTAAATAGGCAAAACTAACTTCTATTTGAATGAGGAATTACACAGATGAAAAATTTTACGTTAAAAATCGTCAATGTATATTTAAATTATTATACGAAAGTTAATCTAAAAATCGTACAGGAATAGCTATATAAGTTCCAACCTTTTTCCCTCTATGTATAATTCATGAGGTAAAAACTCTTGTTTAAAAAAGAAGTGTAGTTTTTTTTTATATTTGATAAAGAGAGTTGAAAAATGAAATAAAATCACAGACTCGAGAAAAGACTAGAAGAGTAAAACATATTTATATTTCACTTTTTTCTGTGATCGTGTTCCTGGAAAACTTGGTGATCCTCTTGACCTAATTACGTGGGGCTCATCTACAATGGTACGTGAGGTAAGTGGCCCACTCGTAATTTGAAGCAGACATATTTTTCTATAAAACTCATCCTCATTTCTAGACGAATTCGCTTTTACATTCATGATTTAAACATTTTATCATTCAATTCAAGATATGGAAATCTGTGTTACATGTTTCAATTGATAATGATTGATTGATTGAATTCCATTAGAGGAATGGAACATTTTTCAGCGAACAGTTAAATAATACCCATAAAAAATATTATTAAATTATCAAAATAATTTATTATCATTGATATTGTAAAGCGAATGAAAACTGGCTCTTTGTAGACATTTTTCCAACACTGAAAGCTGTTCCGTGTTCAATGCTTATTTCGTTCCTTTGAAGATACATTTTCATACATTCATCACGAGAAGATTGTAAATATTTACTCTTTTTCAAAGCAAAAATGAAATTCTTTTATTTTTTGAACAAACGAAGCTCTTACAAAGCACAAAAAAAGATTTTCCTCTCTAAATTCTCGTATTTACTATCTGTATATATCTAGAACGAACCAACAACTCGATCAGAGTGAATTTAATTGAAGATGAATGAACTGAGTTACTGGAAATTCGATTAACTACATAGATTGATGTAACAGATTTCGTTTGCATGTTTTCTCAAACAGAATTTGAGATTTTATCCCAGAATTTCATTTAATTTAAATTACTAGATTAAAATGTATATTTTGTCTAATAATATATTTATATACTTTGTGACAGAGGTCATCAGACAATAAAAAAGCGAAATTCTTCGCATATCTCTGGCGTACCGCATATTACGAGTGATAATGTGTTTTAGGTGTTCAAATGGAAGTGAGCTTGAGGACTGCAAGTAATTTCAAAACGAGTCCACACAATTCCAAGGATACTTTTCCTTAATGCGATTCTAACCATAACAGTAACTGTCTTGGCACGGAAACGTCTGGCCAAGTGGGCGATATGACCTTGCAATAAAACGATAGTGTCCCAATGATGCTTTTATTCACATCAGAAATATTCCTTTTTCCTGTATGAAGACGTGTAAAAAATTTTATTTTTCTTCTAGAGACAGTTCCTTCGGAACAATAGTAATATTGCAAATATCTGTTACTTCTTGGAAAAGAAATGCAAACAAAACTCAGCTTATTATGAAAATAGTTTCGAGTAATTTAAATTTATAGTTGCGAATTTAATTTCCCGCCAAAGGGTTAAAATAGGGTCTGCAGTTCGCGAGGTAAGGTTGTACCTGAGACTACGAGGTTGGCCAACATGCGTTTTATGAAGTCGTATATCACAAAATTACCTAGAAGCACGTATTTCATGCAGCAATTTGTTATTCCCCCGAGAGTACAATAACGCCACCCATAATCTGGTAATGCTTATAAATAAAGCGATTTCCCGACCCTGATTTAGTTCACCTCGCGTGAGCTACTCAGGGCGTAAAGTTGAAACTGTAAAACCGATAACGCATTGACTTGTCGGCTAGAAATTTAAAACCACTCAATCGTATAAGATACATATTCCGCATTTTCGGAATTAAAATGTATATTTGTATCATATAGGTGATAGTAGTTCTCTATAAATATAAAACCTTCATTTAGCAATTTACCTAAAAGCTAATTCAGGTCTTGCTTGCACGGATTCGATTTTGTAAGTTTTCGTTTCGCGCTTTTCGCTCTCTGGAAAAATATTATAATTTCGTGACGTTTAAAATGTCAACAAAAAAATTGAAAATTACGTAATCGGAAATGGAAGAAAATATAAGAATTTGATAATATAAAGAAATCCGAGAGTCGAAGGCTCTACACTGAATAATAATGAAGATATAAGAAAATTTTCTACAATATCCAAGTATAACCGAGCCAAGCATTGCTTAACTTCGGTCATCGGACGAGAATTTCTATAATTTGTATAAATAAAAAAGAAATTCCTAGAAGTTGCTCTCGCGATTCTCAAAATACACCCAAAACCCTATAATAATTTTTGAAATCTTATGAAATTCCTTAAAATGCATTCGTAAAATTCTGACAAGACTGAATATTATTATAGAATATAGATTTCGAGTCTGGCCCAGTCGGGCCCCGGTTAGATCCATATTACAATTTCTGCTCAGGAAGTTTTTCACAGCGCACTTTAGTAGCAAAAGGAAGGCGATAAAATACGAGAAAAACGCGGAAGGAGACAGGAATGGACACGTGCTGGAAACGCGAGAGAGGATGTAAGTACAATCAGGAAGACAAAGGCCATTGTCTGCAGCTTAGTGTATACAGATAGAGGGTCGAGGGGTTGCTCCCAATCTCATGTATCCACAAATGTCTGTCGCGGACGGCAGAGTGCTCAACGAAATGGGTCAGGATTTCGCTCTTACATTTCTCGTCTCATTCTTATCCGAATCTTATCTCCAGGATTATAGGAATAAAGTATTCAGGGTTGCCACACCAACAGGATTTAAACTCAAGGGATATTTTTTATACGTAACCGACATTTTTACCTGCCACATGTGATAAATTATAAAAATACAATATAAAAATATGTATTGATGCTTTAACAGTTAATAATTATTTTAAATAAATGATGAATTGATCAGAAAATTTAGGACGCGAAATTTGCGTAGCATTTAGTATTCTACGACAATAGGGCTCGATAATTGGTATGTTTTGATGTAGAGATTGACATGCAGGCTGCATTAATTGTATACGACAATATATTATCCGACTTAGCTTGATTAACATCTAGCAGCATCATTGCAGCGATAAATGTACTCTGAAGCTCTGATGGGGCTCACTCTAGTTTCACCTCATCCCTCTCTTCTTTACCTTGCTGATAATTCCAGAGCAGTGTCTGTCATCGACCCTAGTAAACCCTATTGCCTTCAAGCCCTTGCGGCTAACATGAATGTGACGTGTTTGCCTGTCTGTTTATTGCATATTTCATCGTGCCTTGAATGCGCTATGTTATACATACGAAATTCTGTGATATTCTCATAGAAAGTGACGAGCCCTCATATCTAGTTTATGCAAACAAGTTCCCAACAAGAGTAACTTAATATTGAGAGTACATCATTTTCACTGGTCCAGGTGAAAGACTTTTTATGTCAGTTTTAATTTATGACAGTTTAAATGAAGCAAAACAATTTGTTTAGTTTTAAACTTAGCAAGTGTAATCCTACTAGTTACAACTTTCTCTCTACATAAAGCTATCGTTTTATAAAAAGAAACAGGGGTAATTTAGGAGAATTCCCGGAACGAAGTTCTGAAAGAAACCACATTAAAGGGAGCGAAATCCCTGAAGGGGATTAATAGAAGACGAGCCTTCGGTCTCGAAGGCACGATGCTAAGGTACCGAGCTCTTGTTATCCAATTAACGTTCAGTGAACCAATGGCAGTCATTACCCATTACAAAGATGACGATGGTGTACTAATTAAAAAATTTTCTTGTCTTGAATGGCTATTTTCGTCCGCACTGTTTTTAATTGACGGAAATCGATCGAATTTGTGAAATCTGAGTTTCTATATAAATAAAAATGAGCATTGAATAACATTTTCAATTATACGTTGGCGTATTTTCGAATCCAGATATTAAATAAATATTTACGTTTGGCAGTATCCTGAATGGAATTGTTTTGATATACTTTATTTGTAGGACGGTATAGAAAAAAGTCACTTCGCGATTGATTGCGTATTGCACTCACATTGACATCATTTCGGCACGAAACCCCAGTGGAACGACGTTTTACGGTTTATTAAATACATTTTTCAGCACCCTGCAGGCTTTTGTGCAGAATATATTCTCGTAAATCAAACCGCGAAGCTTCGGAGAAGCGTAAAAGTCGAGGTTGGAGAGGAAAGGAAATTCTCAGCGGCCTCTTTTTTCAGAAAAAAGTATATAATAAAAAACTGGAAACTTGAAATTGGGTTTATAAAACTATATCGAGTTTCTGTAGCTTCATATCGAATTATATCGAGTGTACTTTTCTGAACAACTTGAACTTTTTTCTTACTTACATACTTCGGTTATAACTTCTCACACAGAAATACAAATTTTGCAACAATATTAACAAAGTAATCGTAATTCGTGAACTTCACAGAGCCAGATTGAGGAAGTGGAAAAAAATTACCCTATCGTCCCATTGTTTGTAGCTGGAGCAGGTACATTTGCAAACAATGAGACCTTACGTCAAACTTTGTCTCAATGGCTGTAGTACTGGATGAACATTTGATCGTCTTTGTGATAAAGAATTTTACGATGCGCTCTGATCTCAATCATTTTCTCCAGCACATTAATTCCATGTCTTGATTTTTTGAAATAAATCTACATATTCTAATTGCATTTCCACTTTTCCCATTATTAATTCAATTTTCATGATTAATGAAGATCATTTTTTGAAATAATCTCTGAACTCAAACAATTCTCCTTTTTCGACTTTTACAACAAATCCTTGAAGCGTTTGTCACAGGAAACTTGGAAGAGAAGCTTTTATGCTTAAAAGGAAAAATGAGAGAAATTCGTAAAAAAAAAAGAAATTGTATCCACTCAAGTCGTATTTTATATAGCTTCTAAAGGGGGAGATTTCGATTTGATATCATTACTTTAGACGATGCTTTTACCGTTTACGAGCTTAAGGCATCAATGCCTGAGCAGTGCGTTACACTCGACTATATTTCAGTCGTTGAGAAATGGACGCTGGCTCGCTTAGGTGCTTAGCTTGTAAAAAATAAGGATTGACTAATAATACTTCCACCGGATAATGACAAGCAGAAGTTCTCCTGTTTCTATGCATAGACAACCTTGTGCAACGCAACTTAGGTCGATCGCCTGATACAAAGAAGATAATTGCTAGTGAGGCGCATGGGTGGTTGGCTAAAACATAATTAATTTTTTGCGCTCATGTTTATCTTCCTATTCGACTTCTACCGATCTTCATTCTAATTTCAGCAATTTTGAGCATCCTTGATGTTTCGGAAATATCAGACAGCTCTATCTCTATATCGAAACTTACTACAATATCCGGAATTACTTTTCTCATCAAAAATGGATCAACGTGTAACTATTTTTTTGGTAATTCATCAGGTTTTATAATTTCAAGTGAATTCAGCAATGAAATTACATGACCTTTCTGTAACTTCCTGTAATTCTCGGGTAACAATGACATTTGCGTTACGATTTTCTCATGATCATGGCAACGAAAGGCGTGTTTACACGGCCGCTGGACGGTGTGGAATTTAATACTATAACCGCGTGAACCATGACTCCCCGTTTTATATGTATATCAGGGCCGTCTTCACAATTAAACATTCGAAAGAATGATCCTGAAAACTTTATTTGAAACTATTTTAAATAATTTTAATTTGTATCATAAAATGACACCAAAAATAAAAAAAGATTTTTTATTAAAATACAATAATACTTTGCTGAATTTTACCAATAAAAATTTCCGCTTCCATTAAACGAAAAAGAACTAGTAAACGGAATTGAATTTTCCTGAAACTTTTATCGTATCGATACAATGTTTTACTTCCATAGGAAGTATATTTAAATCGCAGGATGTCCCTCAGGGTTTTCAGCTCGTTTAGTAGTTTGTAGAATCGGAATGCGAGGAATGTGACTAAAGGCAAAAAAGTACAGACAAGAAGAAAAAGAATTAAATAAAAAAAAAAGGGAACGATGTGCCAGAAAAAAGTACAAAAACGGTTTAGAGCGAAAATCCACGAGGATCGTCTAGGACGCGCAGACCGTAAAACAACGACGCTATTACGCCTCGAGATTGAATCTTTCTCGGATTCTAGCTCTCGTTGCTGGACAGCTCTTCGCTTACAACTTCGGGATACACTATTTTCCACTTGAATTGTTTAACAATCTACTTTGCGCCCTTATCTTGAAAATAAAATACTATAGGTATCAAAACTCGAATTTTTATTATACTCCTATCATCAGTACAATCAGAAAAAGAAAAAGGAAGAAAAGAGAAGGCAATCTGCAAAAAACTGTTAAACAATAATGAGATTTTTTTGGTTTAATTTTGATCCCACTTCCGGTTCAAAGAATCGAATTGTAAAAGAGCTAATTTGCTACTTTCTTTCATTATAGAAGAAATGCTCGCAGTAGAATAAGATTTACTTGGTCAGACCGACAGAGTGAAAGAAAGGCTCGTAATTTCTTTCACTGTGTTTGACAAGTTTGTTCTTCTACTCAGTTTTTATGCATTCATTTCTGTATTTTTATGGAATGCCAATCTGTATAAATAAATAAAAATGTTCAGTTTTAAGAAAAAAATTGAAACCTTTTGTTTGAAACTGTTATTCCGATAAATCTAAAAAAAAATCATCAGACCAGACGTCTGAAACTTCAACCAAATCGATATGCAACACTATTTAATCATAATTTTATTTTTCTACAATAACAAAAAAGAAATATGATATTTTTCATTATTTTATTTTCTGGAACCACTTCTATTATCTCTTCAATCGGACATTGAAGTCCACCTTCATCAACAGGACGGTACTAGGGACTTGAACACAATTTATTCACACAAATCAGACTCGATCAAGATCAGAACAAAAAATCCTCCTGGGAACGCTCGCAAATTAATTATTCATTTACTCGGTCAGTTTTTATTTCAGTGATCGAGACAGCAACACACTGGCGAACCGATAAATGTCTCAGATAACATATTCCTGTAGTTGAGAGCGCGTGGAGTCAGTTGAACCCAAGCAGGTGTAGACGAGTTCACGGCTGGGTTCACCAGTGGCGAAGGGATGTGTAACCAATCGCGACAAGTGGGGTGGAGGGGTTAGGACAAGGTCAACGAAACTTATAAAATCACTGGCACATAGTAAAAACCTGTTCAAACCGTGGCGCGAATCGGGCGCGTTTACACGGAAAAAATCGCCCGGCTCGTATTTTTTTCGAGTGATCGTGAAAATAGTGAATTGGAATTGGAATTGGAATTGAAATTGGAATTGGAACCATCGTAAATCGTGATCTGTTGGTGATTTCAGTTTTCATCTTCAGGGACTTTTCATCAAAACAAATCTCACCATGGTAAATCCTAATTCAAAATTTTATTTTATTGATTAAAAATAATTTTATTTATTAAAAATTCATTATTAATATTGGAGGACAATTATATTTAACCGAGGCAATTGTCGCATTGATAGTTGTGTAAAAATAATGGAAAAAGGGATTGAAATAAAAGTGTCGGGATAAATTGAAGCCCCTACTTTTAAAGACGAGGTGGGCGTAGCAGTGGTAGGGAAAATGATAGGGAAGGAGGGTAGAATGGGGTGAAAATAAGTCGACCGATGCGTTTCTTTTGCCGTCAGGACTGGAAAATGCAATTACCGTTTCACCACAGCATCTGAAGGAAACTGAATTGAACCGAAATCGCTACTCTTTCTAATTGGCCACGCGATCCTTTTCGTGAAATGTCTAATACAAAGACCTAGCGGAAGAAATAGACCCTCGGAATTGGGATCATTAATTAAAGATTAGCGAGATCGCCCTCTAGTAATCAGCAAAAGAGAACAATTTTTCTACATTCGTGGTAGAATTTTTTTTTTTTTTAATTCTTTTGAAATAATTGCATTCAGATATCAAAATATATTTCAAGAGAACTTCTTGGCTTATTTTTCTTTGTATTACAATATAAACTTGCATAACATTGGTTGCTACTCTATATTCTATTTTTACTCAAGGATTCTATTGAAATAAAATCTCATAACAAGAAGAAATCTATAAAAAATGCAATAAATAATTTATCCTCGATTTCTTGCTATCGTATATTCTTTGGAAGAATAAATTATAATAAACAAGTGGCTAGATCAACTGTAATTACGCGCTTAATAATAAAACCGACAATAAATCTTGTCAGTGTTTCTACATTCTATGAATGTAAAACTTTGCAAAATGTCCGAGCATAAAATTTTTCATGAATGGATAATAGTAGAAATACGATTGCACGTAATACAATAAAAAATCCATCTCTTTTATATCGTTTAGACTCCAATTTTTCCGATACGTAATCGCGTTAACTGTTCTATATTTCTGTAGCTCTATAGAGAAACCAGAAAATCGCTTAATTGCATAAATAGGCAAAGCTTTATTTCAGAAATATTTGAAAGAAATGCTTTTTTTAAAACTGCAATTAAGAAATCTCAGTATCGTAAGTAAGCCGCCTTTATACCATCGTTATCAGTTTAGCAACAGCGCAATAATTCCATAATGGATTTTCGGCGTTAATTGTTCGAAACTTTGACGCTTTATTCTCCCTTAATTTTCAGCGAACCTTATCGGTGGTCTACCAAAACGAAAGAAGTCTAAGACGAAAAAAAATGCGAGAGGGGAAAAGTGGCGGAAGAAAACTGTAAAAAGACGCCTCGCAAAACGAGAAACTTAAAACTAGGTCACTGAGCTTTCGATTTGCTTGAAATTTTTCCCCAGCAACGTGTAAATGAATTGTATTTTCAGATTATTTGCCTTCAAGTTTTAACAGGGCTTTCACTCTGGAAAATTTCCGTTATTCAACCTCTCTAAAGAAAATTCAATATTCCCTTCAATTTGATCTGCTCGTCGATTCTTCCTCTCTGATTTGTGATAAATAGAAAAATTATACTACTATAATAACAAAAAAGACGGATATGTCGACCAGGAGCAATAAAGAATTTTTCCACTAGTCTCAGGACATAACTTTTTATTCAAAAAGCTCGTCTTAAATTTCTCATCCACTTCGAGTATGAACTAAACCAAGGCTGCTATAAAATACTTGGAAAAGTACTTTTACGATTGAGGAGGAGTATAAGAGGGTTGGAAATACGAATGCAGGGGAACGTATCTAGTAGAGATGGGAAATGAGAGAAAAGGAGTTCCGAGTTCGTTGCGATTCCATCGGCACGAAATTGCAACCAGGAACTCTGGCCGAGACTTCGAACCCGTATCACACTGCAAAGTAAACCTAATCGATCTTCAAGAACTTTCAAAAAAACACCACAGTCTTTTCCAACTTCCGTTGTTTCCGATTGTTTTGTCTTCGTACGTGTCTCTAATCTTCTATGAACGAGAACCCCTATTATTAAAAGTATTATAAACAAAATGAAAAGAATAAAATATAAATGGAGCCTTAAATCTGGAATATGGAATCATACTAAGTGGACTTCTTAATATAATTAGCGTGGGACAGGTGTACAAGCATTTCATGGCGTCAACGCGTGCTTCCCCTTTTGGGATTTTATGAGTCACGCTGGTTGACCACTTTGTCCAATGCGGTCATGTGTTCAGTAATTATACCTTGCCAACTACCTAAGTAGTCACTATATACTCCACTACCGGCCGGCAGTTCTATTTTCACGTTTTGCCGGACGATAATTACGACCGGGCTGTATGCCCACGTCGGAACTTCCGGTGCGACCTTTCCCCTACCGGAGGAGCTACTGCCTCTTGGAAAATTCGAAAACTCCTAGTTATCCGGATTTACGAGAACAATTAAAACCGAATTGCTGTTCTTCTATCCTCATTATTGCCTGAATTGGATTTTTAGACCATTCCAATTTAAAGCTCGCTTTCTTTAGCAGAGGAGAATTATTAAAGATGAATTCATTTGCAATATTCTGGCTTGATGTAATTATATAATTATATAATTATGTATTGATATTATAATGAGTGGAAATTATTCCATTGACAATAATAATTCGAATATGAGAACAATGTTTTGAAATGTTATTATCTATTATCAGCATGTTTGTTGGACTGTGACTCTTTAATTCAAGATTAAGACTAGAATTTGTAACTGTTTATTTTTAGACAAGAAATGTTTATATTCTCATCTTCAATAGAAAAAAAGTATTGGTTTTATGTGGGAAAAGACTTTCCCAGATTCTGTGAAACGTTTTGAGGCCCCCTGAGGCAGAGAAAATTGATTTCTTGAGCATTTCTTGGTGGGAGACAAAGTTTGTTATTTCAATTTAGAGAATGGTATTGGAATTTCATTAAATACCAAATAAAGACCTTGAAATCATAAATAAAATCTTTCCGTCAAAAGCGTGAGATATCCATTTATTATTTTAGTTTTAATTATATAATTAATTAGAAAAAGGAGCAAAAATGTATATAGAAAAATGAGCGTGAACATATTCGAAAGAATTTACCGATTGAATTGGCCTTTGGTATATTTTTTAACAAGATTCTTTTTTTTTTTTGGTATTTTGGATAAAAATTCAAAAAGTGAAGCTGCTTCAAATCCATAATGATGATAATTCAATAAATAATTTTTAGATATACGAATTAAATATAAGTAATAAGAATGATCCACCAATTATTACATGAAGTCCATGAAATCCTGTAGTTATAAAAAATAATGAACTATAAATTGAATCTCTTAAACAAAATGAAGATATATTATTTTGACATTTTCTGAGTGTAAAATAAAAGTGACAAAGACCATTTATCTGCAATTTTTCTACAATATTCCACGTTATCTATCTAAAATGACGAGCCTATGATTTCATAAGAGTTATAATTATATGATGATGATTTCTTAATATATTCATATAATTTTGAATAGTTCTTCATGAAATTGTTAGAATTCCACCAAAAATAAGATCTGTGAAGAATTTAGAGTAAATTTTATTACATAAAGTATGTAAACAATAAACCCTATTCCCTACACCTAGAACATTCGAAATAGAAACCCAGGGTAAAATCCAGTTGAAGTGTTTTGCACTTGAAATTAGGTCATCGGGTGTACATGATGATGTGATGTTCAGATTTTAAGATAAAAATACATAACGTTTATCATATTGATTGTTTGTCAGTGAATTATTGATTATCTGATCGTGATCCAATATGCTATTTTCATAAATTATACAATTCGTGGAGTATATAAACTGCAAATTGTTCCACAATAATCATCAGTTAGAAAGTTTCTCTCTGAACGTTAACTGAAGCCAATAACATGGCTTTCATTGTAGCTGCTCTTCTCTGCGCCTCTTTGGCCATCAGCAATGCTGGTAAGTATTATAATTACTACTTCACTCTCTTCACTTTCTGAATTATTTCATCGACACTTTTCAAATCTCAATTTCTTAAAATTGTCTCAATCAATTTAATTAACTGTACCACGTATAGTATCCATTTCTAGCTTCATGAATAATTGCTAATTATTAATCCTCTCTGTACAGATGTTTTGCCACTATCCGTCAAAGGAAACCAGATCCTTATTGGTGGTAAACCAGGTAGTCTTTCTGGCATGAGTCTCTTCTGGAGCAACAACGGCTGGGGTGGTGACAAATTCTACAACGAGAAAGTAATCCAAACCCTGAAAAATGACTGGAAAGCAACTGTTGTACGCGCAGCTGTAGGAGTCGAAGAAGGTGGCGGTTATTTGCAAGACCCAGAAGCCAATAAATTGAGAGCAACCACTGTCATTGAGGCTGCAATCAAGAACGACATGTACATCATCATTGATTGGCACGCACATTACGCTCATCAACATCAAGCTGAAGCTCTTGCTTTCTTCCAAGAAATGGCCAAGACCTATGGTCACTACCCCAATGTCATCTATGAACTTTGGAATGAGCCCAAGAATGATGTTTCATGGGACGGCGTCGTTAAACCTTATGCTATTGCCATCATTGAGGCTATCCGAGCCATTGACAAGGACAATCTGATCTTAGTTGGTTCCCCAACCTGGTCTCAGGATGTTGACACCGCTGCAGGCAATCCCATCACCGGATTCGAAAATATTGCCTACTCTCTCCACTTCTACGCTGGAACCCATGGTGAAGGTTTGAGAAACAAGGCTACTGTTGCTCTTAACAAAAATGTCGCCCTCTTTGTGACTGAATGGGGATCCGTGAATGCTGACGGAAATGGAGGTGTCAGTATCAAGGAAACCAATGACTGGATTGCATTCATGAAGGCTAACAATCTCAGCAACGCCAACTGGAGTCTCAACGATAAGCAAGAAGGTGCTTCTGCTTTGAAACCAGGAGCAAGTGCTGAAGGAGGCTGGACTGAAGCGGATCTCACCGAATCAGGAAAACTCGTACGCAGCATGATCCAGAACTGGTCTTCTTAAAGTATTGATTGTTTAACGGAATAACAATAGATTGATGTGTAAATATACTGTATCGATTGTTAAATGGATTTGTAATATGATTAAATAAATTTTAATTACTTTAAAAAGAAAACAAAATTGGTCATCTGTAATTTTCCCTAATATTCCACATTATTTATTTAAAATGTCGAGCTTACACCGAAAAAAATTCTATGGTTGTGACAACCATAGAAATTGTAAAATATGGTACAACTAATAATTTGAGGTTGATACAAAAGTGATTGTGATTATTGCCACAATCACAAGTATTATGTGACAACAATCATAGCTATGAATATTATGAAATAGAACTATTTAATAATAGTTGCCATATAGTTGTGGTTGTGGAAATCATAAATTGTACCATATTTTACTATTTCTGTGGTTGCAACAATCCTAATAGTTTTTTCTGTGTATGATTTCATAAGAATAGAAGCACGCATTATTTTTCGCAGAATTCTTCATGAAATTGCTGGAATTCCAGGAACGAGGGAATTAAGATAAACCCTAATTTAAATAATTGATATACTTAGAGTAAGCGAAGAATTTATTTGTATTATTTGAATTATTTAGGTAAACCAGCAAGAAACGATAGAGCTAAACAAATGTTTGATTTGACTTATTTTTGCGAAAATGATTGAAATGTTTAATCATTTACTTAATTTAAAAAAAAAGCAATAAAAGTATAGATATTTTTCGCTCTGTCTATAGATTTATATTATATTTATATAAGAAATATATGCGTAACTTCGGTCCAATAATATAGAATACTTTTTTATTCGTATCACATTGAGAACATTTTATGTGATATTAGTCTAATCTATATAACAAATATTTATTATTTTACGTATTATATATATATATATCCCGTGTGGAAATGTGCCCAGATTATCCCATACTATAATTAGGCGAAAAAGTATGCCCAACTGGGTAGTCCAAATAAGAAGAAAAATTAAAATAACTCGATTGTTTACATTATATGATTAAATAAATACAAAGTGTGATCAATACTGCATTTTTTTCAATAATTCGTATTCCTAAATTATGAAAATTAAAGTTTTTAGAGCTAGTCACTGTTTATTTTATACTTAGGTCTTTATCTAGCTGAGAAGCAACGATGAATAATTAGATTTAAGATTTGATATCGATTCGTTCATATGTAAAGATTAGAAAAAAAACAATAAATCTTGTTTGTGCAAAAACAAGGTTGTTTTATATACGAATACTTACTTACTTTATACTTAACATAAAAATTAACCCATTTTAATATTTTATTGTTAATTGGTCAGCCCACATTGAGCCCAAGTAATAATTGGGTGAAAAAATATTGCCCAACTTTACAACTTAAAATGGGCTCCATTTAGAGATCCCAGTTAGGCCCCAGTTGATACCTGGACAAACTATCTAGAACCCAGTCTGGCCCCAGTCTGGCCCCAGTCAATATTTCCACACGGGATACGAAAATAAATTAAAAATAAAATTTTCTGTGTTTACTTTGTGGGTGTAAAACGACTTTTTTCATGGAATTTAGGCTTAAGACGATATTTTCTAAGCTTCTTATAATTTGGGTAACTCTTTGCGATAATTATAGACCTCCTGTAATACCCCGTCGCGCGTGGGGGTGCGATATAAGACGTTAATCGCACTATTGTTTATCACACCGATAACTCTTACAAAAAAAACAAATCTTGCGAAAATAGTATTATCAAATCTGTCGTTAACTCCCGGATTATTATCTGATCGTGACCCAATATGCTATTTTAATAAATTATGCAATTCGCGGAGTATATAAAGCTACAAGGTATTCTGCAAAAATTATCAGTTGTGAAGTTGTTGTCCGATCATTTAGTAAAGCCAATAACATGGCTTTGATTGTCGCAGTTCTCCTCTGCGCCTCTTTGGCCATCAGCAATGCTGGTAAGTAATTCAAATTACTACTTCACTCTTTTCATTTTCTGAATTATATTATCAACACTTTCCAACTCTCAATTTCTCAAAATTGTCTCCATCGATTTAATTAATTATTCCACATTTTCAATTTGATAGAAGATAAAGTAGAATCATTGTTAATTATTAATTCTGTCTTTACAGATGTTTTGCCACTATCCGTGAAAGGAAACCAGATCCTAATTGGTGGCAAACCAGGTAGTCTTTCCGGCATGAGTCTCTACTGGAGCAACAATGGCTGGGGTTGTGATCAGTTCTACAACGAGAAACTGATAGAATCACAGAAGAAAGACTGGAAAGCAACGGTTGTACGTGCAGCTATGGGAATCGAGGAATATGGTGGTTATTTACAGGATCCAGCGTCCAATAAATTGAAAGTGGCAACTGTGGTTGAGGCTGCAATTAAAAACGATATGTATGTGATCATTGACTGGCACGATCATGACGCCCATAATAAAAGGGAACAAGCTATTGCTTTCTTCCAAGAAATGGCTAAGACCTATGGTCACTACCCTAATGTCATGTATGAACTTTGGAATGAGCCAAAGCATGATGTTACATGGAAAGACAATGTGAAACCTTATGCTCTAGCCCTAATTGAGGCAATTCGAGCCATTGACAAGGACAATCTGATCTTAGTTGGTTCACCATACTGGTCTCAGGATGTTGACGTTGCTGCAGCCGACCCCATCACTGGATACGAAAATATTGCCTATACCTTACACTT
This sequence comes from Synergus umbraculus, assembly GCA_900474325.1. NCBI lineage: Eukaryota > Metazoa > Arthropoda > Insecta > Hymenoptera > Cynipidae > Synergus > Synergus umbraculus. The sequence continues at coordinate 130,296 of UCOK01006480.1, read as the reverse complement.
CTACGCAGGAAGCCATGGCGAATTCTTGAGACAAAAGGCTTCTGTAGCACTTCAAAGAAATGTTGCTCTCTTCGTAACTGAATGGGGCACCACGAGTACCGATGGATTTGGTGGTGTTCATCTTAAGGAAACCAATGAGTGGATTGCATTCATGAAAGCTAACAATCTCAGCAACACCAACTGGAGTCTCTGCGATAAGGTGGAACCATCTTCTGTTTTGAAACTGGGATCCAATCCCTATGGAAATTGGACTGAAGCTGATCTCACCGATACAGGAAAACTCGTACGCAACATGATCCAGAATTGGTCTAATTAAAATATTGCTAGTTTAATATGCAATATATTTTGTAAATATACTGTATTAATTGTTCAATAGATTTTAAATATGATTAAATAAATTTTAGCTTGTATTCCTGTCTTTCATTTACGAGCTTATCGAATATAATCAGCCAAATCTCTTTCTTACATCATCTTACATCATGTCTTATTTCATTATAGAAAACAGATTGGAATCTTGAATCAAGATGACACAATACAGCATGTAATCATTATATTAGATGATATAAGTGACCTTTAGTAATTATCGGTGATTATAATCAGATCATGTTGATGAGATTTTAATCACCGATGATTATTTTGGTATAAACAGTAATTGAAAGCATATTGTTTAGCATAATCGCAAAAATATGAATAATGATTTGACGAAAACAGATTTTATGGTTGATAATGTGCGAAGGTTGTAATTTGGCGCAACTGCTGAAGGCAACGACCTATTGAATGGGATGATAACGACGCCATAATTCTGTTCTATAAAATAAATGATCTATAAATCGAATTCGCTAACGATCTTTGGTTCCTCTACTGGAGAATGAGGGCATTATTTCAAGATATTGAGTTCCTAGAAGCTCTAATTCACTGAACTTCCGACAAACGAGATATAGTCGACAGTGGTGGAGATAGAATTATCCGAAACGGGATTGAAACGTACAGAGGCAGCAGCAATCAACAGCAGCAAAACGAGATTGGAACCATCGTGATATGAAATCAACGGCAATTCGCGAACAATGTGGTCGCACAACCTGTATAATTAGAACTATTCGTTATTGGTTATTAGGTGAAATAATGAGAGAATCGTCCGCTTGCAAATTACTCGCTAATGTCCGACAGAATATTTTCACACTAATGTTTTGTTTCATATCTTTTTTTTTCATCAGGGCGCACTTTTGTGATAGGAAAATTGCCATCATTCTGAAAATTGATTTTACCCTATATCGAACGCGTTGTTGTCAAATATCTCGAAAATATGGAATTGTCGAAAAATGATTGGTTTGGAAATTGGGCGAATTTTTTTGTATAGCGAATTTCACAGTTTGAAGGAATTTTATGAAAATAATTGTTTTTTAGGAATTTTAAGGGATTTTACCAATTATTGGGATTTTATAGAGGGGTTTGGCGAGATTTAATTCATCAGATTTTAAATAATTTAGGAGAATCAAGTGATTATGCAAAATTTTAAGGTAATTAACGATATTAAGTAGTTTTAAAGACTTTTAAGGGATAATAGTTGCTAGTTTGTTAAGAATTGTGCATAAAGGATAGCAAAATATCGACAACTTGCCTGTTTTGCGAGCATTGAAAGGATAACAAGATATATTCTTCCTCGAGTGCAAAGTCGCACTCGAGAATGTATAATAATATAATCTGGGCAGAGTTCTGACAAAAAGGAAGTACATTGTGGTGTGAATAATGTGCAGGTGAGCCGAGACGAGGACCAGGGGCAGCATTGGCCTCTGGCTACCATTGTACACTTTCGTGTCGTCACATCCGCTCTTATTATTTTGCCTAGCTGTGTCGGCTTTTCTCCCTCCCGAACTAATAAAGTGCCTTGAACTCATGCACGTGGAAAAAAGAGGCAGGAATTTTTAAAATATACTCTATAGCGAGACTGGATTTATGATGATCAACGATACAGCGGAAGAGCGTATAATTTCGTTTGAGAGATGGAAAACCGATTGTTCTGCTCTTATTCGTTCCGCTGTCATCGATATTATATTTCTATTGCCAGAAAAAAATTGAGTGATAAAGGCTGAAAAGGGCTTAGTTATAATTTACGGGGAAAATTTATCATCTATAGTTTAAATTAATCTGTGAATCTAAAGCTGATTCTATAAATCAGTATTATTATTTCGTGTCTTCTTAGCTGAATATAAAATGTACAATAATTTTCATTCAGAGAGAGTTTTTTTCATATTTTGTGTATTAGGATTTTTTCCTTTTTTTTTCAATTTTCACTTCCGCGCGCTTTGAATATTCAATATAGGTAGGATCATCAACTGTCCTTCCGTTGGTCGCTTTCTCTCCATGGTCGCTGTTTTCCATATGAATAAATGTTTGTTTTAATTGAATGCGAACTTGTCTCCCTTTTGTGTCTGAAAACTGGAAAACTGCTTTTGTGGAACAATGTTTTCACTTTCCTGAATGTTCCAAAGAACTTTCTCACTCTCTCTTTCGAATAATTCCACGGTCTTTAATGTTGGAATAAAATGTAGAACATTTGCTGCTAAACAATTAAAACGTGTTCTAATTAAAATATCAAAGTTTCTAAGTTCCCCAAAATTAATTAGAAGCTCTTGAAGTTTTGGATGGTAATCTCGAAAGTCTTTCAAATTGTATAGTTCTCTCACAAGTCGAGAAACACTTGAAAGTAATAAAAAAACGGACTTTTCACAGGGGCTAAAAGTATTCCAGAATACTTTTTAATTTGCTTGAATTAGCCGCTAAGATAATAAAGAAAAAGAGTTCGAAGCAGGTATCCGACGTTTAAATATAAATAATAAAAATACTCGTAAAGGAAAAGCGAGAGAGAAGGGAATTACAGAAAAGAAAAAGCGTAGTAGGAGGATAGTCGTAAAGATGCAGGAATATTCGCAAGATTACCTCTAAACTGATCTTGGAAGTTCCAAGACCCTCTGTAAGGTTAAAAGTAGAAAAGGGTATAAATAAAAAGAAATAGCATCACAGAATAGACGATTTTCAGCCTCTCTTTAAAGGAAGTGTTCTCTTAAGAGAAACCTGGCGAAGAAAACCTTGTCGTGAAGAATGTCGTACACGCGCTTTAATAGTTTCTTGTACCATTAAAGGAATACGCATCTTGCTGGTAAATTACCCGATAACAAAAGAGTAAACTCCCTTAGAGTTAACCCGAATTGAAAATGTTTATACTTGATCTTCAGGGCAACGAGAGCAATCTCATCGAGTCGAAGGAAGAAATATGGCCGCCATTTTCGCGATAAAGTGCAAACAAGTCGAAAGGAACTTCTATTACACGAATCACAAGGAGTCGTAAGCTTCGCCTTATTTAGAAAGCTGCCCAAATGCTGCCGTTATCGTTTGGTTTATGGATTAAGAAAACTCCAAAGTGTACCGGAGAATTATTGTCCTCCGAAAAACTTTCTTCCTGTTCCGTTCACTTGGTTCTGGATAAATAGGGTTCTCGAGTGGATGTTGATTTCGAGCAGGAGAAATATTTGTCGGTTAGTTAACTAATTGAGGTACCCATACAGAAATTTGGATGGGGTCTTGGTCAGTTTTCCCTTTTTTTAACGTGATCCTGATTAGGAAAATTAGAAAGGAATGGTTTTCATTTTGGAATTTAAAACTTTAATATAACATTACTAATTCAGTTCAAGTGAGAATTGCTCGAGCTTTCTTCGGCTCTAACTACCCAAGCAGTAACTCTCAATATAACTCACAAGTTATTCCCGCAGTTTCTCAGTTTAATCAAGCTAATCGAATGTTTATTTCGTTTCACCTATTCACCAAACGATCCCTCAAAAAACCACGGTAATTCTAAATCTAAATTAAAGTTGACCTATACACTGACTTCGTCTCGTTTCCGCGTCCAGCGAATTTCAGAGCCGAAGGATCTTTAATCCACTCTTTAAACTTTATGGGCTGCCTGTTACAATGGACGACGTAATGACATCGCGAGTTTTATCTCGTGCTCTCTTAATTGTTTGTTTTCTGCTCAGGCGAAAGGGGTGCTCAGAATTGCGGGTGAAATAGGTGCTCGTGGAAAAAGAGCAATGGGTTATGAAAGCTCTGTGGGAAGGGGAAAAAAAGCTTAGATGGTCCATTTCACGGTATCGTCACTGAAAAAGATCACAGAAGAGGGATAGGACTCAGAAACCACAGTGGCACGAATCAATACCATTTCTTTCTTTCTTTCTTTCTTTCTTTCTTTCTTTCTTTCTTTCTTTCTCGGTTTGTCTCACCTCCACTCAAAGGTGCCTCAATTGTTTTATGGTTCCAATCCACCGTCAGTCCAGCGCCTCGTGGGAATTGTATTTTTCCTTTTCTATTGAAACCGAAGAAGAATGAAATGAATCGATTATCGACTGCCTTCAATCTTCAACTAAAGGAGACACTTCATGGCTGATACACTAACAATTTTTTTACTTGCGGAATCAATTCCATAAAACGGTTTTTAATTCCGGGTTTTAAATCGGAAGTAAACTGATTATGTTTAAATAGCCAAGATTCTCTGAAGAAAGATGATATTTTAATCTATTTTTCAGTATCCACAAGTCCTTCTTATGAAATTTATTCACTTCGAGGAAGTAATTTTCTCGCAATCCACTGACAAGAGCCACAAACCGAAGCCATTATAATTTTTCGTGTAAGCTCATAAATTCACAGGCAGCTGGCGTTTTCCATCTGCTTAGAGATTCGCGAAAACTTTTTCCAGAATATTTGAAAACGGTCTCCCAACGACCCAACGCCACGGTCGAAAGCATGTGCCGAATATAATCATCTCGGATACGTAAAGAGGTTGAGAGAGGATGAAAAGAGGCTGAGGGGGTTAGTTTGGTCCGGGATGGACCTGGAGAATATGCGCGACAATTTTCCGTTGGCTTATGCAAATTTTATGTACGCTCGCACCTCAGCTTTACGAATATTCTCATCCTGGCAGCATTTTTCACTAATACGCGCGGCATCTGCATGAAAATACTGCGTGATCCCGTGAGTCGAGTTTTTTGGGAAATGGAAAATTTAGTAGGATATAAATAAAAATCCTTGTGAAAGTGGATATAAAAACCAAGAATAATCTCGATAAAGCCACTTTTATAAAGTCCTTTTTTTTATCAAGGGCGTGTGATTATTATCAAGTTTTTTTAATGAAGTAGAAAAGAATATATTCATGAGATTGATAAACGCGAATTAATCAAATCAAAGTGTAGAATTTTTCAAGCTTCAAAGTTCATCTCCAGATTAAAAAGTTTAAAGTCTTTGGAGAGTTTGTTTTGAAGGGAATGAAGAGAGACCTGACACTTTGAGAAAACATTGTTATTATAAAGTTCGGCATACTCGGAAAGTTTTCCTCAAAGACTAATTTTTCGTCAGAAAACAAACTTTGCGGGAAGCTAGCAATAAGAAAATTATTTTTCAAGGAGAAAAATCAGTAAAAATGACAGTAATAACAATTCTTTGCAATATGTTATTCTTGTACTTATCTGTTGGATATTTGTAAGCGAAAAGAAGTAGAAAAATTGTTGAGAAAATTATTTCTATGTTAAAATTTTCAAGTAGAGAAAGACGAGCTTGGTTAGACAAAATTATTTCAGTAGAAATAGCCAAATTGGTAAGGCGCGACCGACCGAATAAAATTGTATAAGTAGAAAAAGACAATGTTGGTTAGACAAACCAATCTGTAGAAAAAATAACTGTTAAAAATAAATATTTCAGTAGAGAAAGTAATTTTTGTAAGACGCGATTCTATACCAGTAGATAAAGAAAATTCTGGCTCATATTTTTTATTATATCTATTTTTTTCGAACTTGTAATGCATAGATTTAAATATTATTAGGAACGACTAAAAATTCCCGACGTAAAATACTTCCGAGTAAGAAAAAGGGAAAGTACACTTCACGTTTGACAGGAAACTGACTCACACGTTCGAGTGATTTGCATTATATGGCAGTTTAGTTGAGGCAAGTGCGATGGGTTAATTATTATCATAACAAAGGAAAAAAAGGGTGAGAAATTTAAAAGCGCAGTTAGCGAGTCCGGATGTTCTCAGAAGGCCTTGATTTTATTCTAAATATTCACTGGCGCGATGAGCATTAAGTGCGTGTATCTACGAGCGATTTGTAATCGAGTAGAACGGAAATGTTGCAACGAAGAAGTCGTTAAAGATCCTTCTGTTCGATCGATAAATGAGAAGTTTCTTTGAGTTAATAGAAAAGTACGTTAACGCACTGACGTGCAATTAATTGCTGAGAACCTAAAGAAATCCCTTTGATGTCGATTAATATACTTCTCTCCTTTTCCTTGGAGAAAAGCAAAATCTATTACAATAAAAGGAAACAATGTTCGTGTTAGAAGTGATTCATTATTCAGGATAAGATCGTTCTTCAGATTTATTGTAATTAATGATATGATAAATTTTAATTAATTATTTCTCCAGAGGATAAATAGTTAAAGATTCTAGGATTTTATCATTATGTGAGTTTCATGAGAGATCAAGTTAACAATGAGGATAGGATCTAAAATTTGTTACGTTATAATCCCGAGTGTAGGTCTAAATTTAATTAATGGGCTTTTGAATACGATTAACGAGTCGAGAACTTGTTTAAAACACTTACCGCCGTTCCTTGTTGAGACGATAGCCAGATGGTCCAGCTTCTCTCCATCTAGAACAATCAAATTATGATTTATTAAAATTCTGATTAAAAATTAATTATTTTTCTAATTAAAGAATATTTACTCGTACGTTCGAGTACAATCTGTGCCCTTGATTCTTCCATATTATTCATATTAAAATCAAAATTGAAACCACTTTACTTTAATATGCGATAATTAGCTAATTAGATTTGCCTGTTACAATTCTCCGTCTATCAATCTGAATGAATAGATATCAGTTCAGGAAGGTGAAATTCTCGTCTGAAATAAATCTATTTATATCTGGAGGATATCATGAATTCCGACGAAATGTCCTCTCGCTGTTGGAAAATTATATTGGCAGATGTCCTGGAGTGAAATGTAGCGGACGTTTCCACTAATAGGTAGCGTGATAAGTGAATTGGACAAGTATCATTGAATCTAGGTGCCTGAAAATAAATCGTCGTTCGAGAATTTCATGAATCGTACCTAGACAAATGACAAAAGCCGATGGCCTCAAAGGAACGTGGGAAACGCGTTAATTCGAGAGTCGAACAGGCACATTAAGGCGCGGTCACAATAGCCGAATAATCGTGCGAAACGCCACTAATGAAATTCTCGCTCAAGCAGAATTTTACAAGCGAATTCCATGTTCTCTCAAAGCGAGTTTCTTCATTCTAAAAAGCCTAGTGCAAAAGATCTCATATCCTTTTTTCACTTTCTTCCGATCTAATTTTTCTTGAGTTACATGATTTTTCTTCTTATTAACAAATTATTTTCTCTCCCATTGCACTGAAATCTTGCGGTTTTCGCATCTTGCGAATGACTAGAGTAGTATTTCTTTTGAATTTTTTGTCCTGGATGCAATAAATCTTTTACTGGGCTGTTTCGGGGTGTGAACCTCATGTCGGATATTCCAGTGGTTTTTAGAGAACATGGTACGGTCCCACTCGTGCGTCTGACACGAAGAACAATTTTTCTCGCAGCGTTGTACCACCAAATTTTGAAGAAACATACTTTTATGAAATGAGAGAATTATTCTCGTGTTCCATTATAAAAACATGCGAACCGAGGGGCCGTTCACTCGAAAATCGGTTCATTGATTCCACATTGATTCCGAATCGATTATGAGTGAAGCGAATCGTCAAAATGAAATGAGCTCTCTCGTAAAAAGTGAAAATGAAGAGCGTACGCAGCTGCAATATTTTTCTGTGGAGGTTGCTTTTGCGTAACGAAATGCATAATGCATTGTGCATAATTTTCATACGACAGCCTTAAAATTGCAGACTAGAGAAATTATGTCAGTGAGCGAAGAAGGAAGTTTACTCAGTCGAATTTAGTACGCACAGCTCTGGTGACACAGCATATAGAGAATAATTGAGTCGCTTACTCAGAATGAAACTTAATTGTATTTTCAAAAAATTTTATGAAATGTGCGCATTTTAATTTTCGAGCATACATGTATATTACATATATTTATGCTTATATTACATATATAGCATAACTTTATTAATTTTACTTAATTAAGTTTGAAATTTCTGAATCTGAGATCAAAAAATTAATAAATCTCGTTTCTTGCAGTTTTACAATACGATAGCCGTGCTGATGCTGCTTTTGCGAAGTGGATTAACAACCGATTCAGAGGCAGTAACAGAAGCTGAGGCAGTAACTCTGGCTGTCACGCCATCAGCTGCCTCCACACTTGGCACTCTCTATCGTCAAGCCCGTTCTGATCAGTATTACGCTAGCAGATACGGAAACGACAATGCACCACTGACTTCCGGCATTGTTGGTATTAGGTCGGACTCTGTCGAACACAGAGATGCCGCTTACTACGAATCTCGCTGCATCACCTGCGACCCCAACAAACCTGCCATACCGGATAGGGGGTGAGTACACAAATTACAGATTGAAATATCCTATATTCATACCTATAGACATGGCAATAGCAATTAATCTGGTAATAGCCTGAAGAAATTTCCTTATTGCACAATATTCAGTAGATAACGCCTAGTTTGGTCAGACAACCAATTTTATACAGTTATATACATTTTATACATTTCGCAGGTACAATTCTAGATGGAGGCAAAGGCCTAAGTACGACCCTTACGATGATGACCTTGAAGATCGAAGATATAGAGACAGATTTGATTATTACGAGAGAGCGAGAGGCCCTAGCAGTGATTATGACCGTTATGATCCATACGGAAGGAATGATTTATTGAAACCATTGTACTATAATGATAGGTGATATTTCGAATCTTGTCCCACTAATTTGAAGATTCATATTGCACATTATAAAAAATTCTATTGATAGTGAAATTACATAGATAAACCATTGCGCAATTAGATCCTTGAAATAAAGATAATAAAATTTTCTAGGTATGAGCCACCGTACGACCGTGACCGTTATTACGATCGTGGTGTCCAGGATCGCCCTTACGAGCGTCCACTTGAACGTCCAGTGCCAGTAGAACGTCCAGTGGAACGTCCTTATTACGAGCGTCCTTATGAACGTGGAAATGGCTACGACAATTTGGACAGACGATTTCCAGTTGATGATAGATATGACCGTTACAACACACCTCGACGACCAGTAGAGGATCCTTATGATACTAGATACGAACGTTATAATCGAAACTACATGAACCGATACGATCGGTACGACCCCTACGAGAAATCGGGATGGAGAAGGCCCTCTTATGATGACCGATACGATAGATACGCCGGAAGAGAACCTGCTCCTGACTCCAGAGGCTACTATTCTTCCGGTGCATGGGGGCCAGGATACGATAGAGGCTATGCTAGTGCTTGGAACTATGCTGGAAGTCGTGATAGCTGGAGGGATAATAGCAGAGATCGAGATCGAGACCGTGATGGGTGAGTATTTATTCAAAGTTAAATCATATCCTATATCTTAAAAATTCTATCTTAAAATTTCACACAAAACCTTCCAAATCCCTTAAAATTCACTGAAATACTGAAAAGACTCTAAAAAAAGTCGCTCCCTTAACTTAAATAATTACTGATCGATAAGTCCTGGAAATAAAACAAATTATTTTAGTCACTAATTAAATGAACTCTGGAGTGCTTGGGTCTTTGTTGCAAAAGACGGTCGTTGATTGCGATTTACTGATAGTAATTAAACGATCGCCTCGAATGCGGGCTTTCGGGGTTACGACGAGTTACTGCTTAAGAGAAAGGACGGCCATCTAGAGTAACTAATGGTCATAAAAAGAGTAATTAAAAGGTCCTGAAACTCTCCGCTTCTACTCCGATCTTCCGCCTTTTGTAACTTTGTTTCTTTCACGTGGTTCTTATTCTTATAGTTTAAATAATTATGAAATTTGTGTAGGGACGTTAAAGATACAATTTTTGGAAATTAAGGTGTTTTATATTTAAGTGCAGGGTTAAGATACTTTTAATTATCGGAGGCTAATGTCAATTTAATAACCAGGAGTGGAATAACATTTTAAAGAGCACTCGAAAATTTAACGTCTTTTGTTTCAGCTTCTATCGACCGAGAGATTATTTTTATGACAGCACTGCTGCTCCTGGAGGATCTCGAGGTACCAGTTATCTATACGATCGACCTGAATCATCCACCAAACCAGATTCCAACGACAGAGACAAACCAACGAGTTCGCCTCTTACCCAAGATAACAAAAACTACAAAGACTAGAAAATAGAAATTAATTTTCCTGAAGAAAACGATCACTAAGATCCTTTAGTGTCTATTTTCAAGGCTGGAAGAAGCCGTGGAATTGAAACGAGAGTATCGATTAAAAACTGTATCGAAAAATTAATCATACATCCATTTTTATACTATAACGGAAATAATACTCACTTTTATAGTTTGTAATTTTTTAAATTAACTTAAAATACTTCGGAAACTATAAGAAGAGAATTTCCAATTTTTTAAGATCAATTGCTTCTTTGGAATTCTTTGGAAAATAGTGATATGCCCAACGAAACATTCCTGGCTATGTCACTGCCTTTTATTATAAAACTCACTAATTTAGCAATTAAAATTAAAACATAAAGCAGTAAAAAATATTTACTTCACTAAAGTGTTAAATCTATAGATCTATTTCAACGGATGTATAAATTTTCACATTAGTAAATACAGCAGGTGTTGATGAAATAAATGGAGTTTTTATTGCTTTATTAAAATTTAAGAAAAAAATTATCATTTTCTATTTACACAATTCGTACCGAATAAATGGTTAATATTCCGAATCAAAGTTCTGTCTGGCCAAATCACGTTTATCTACTGAAATAACCGTATCTGTTGGACTGATCTAAACAAATATTATCCGATCTCTGTGTTTATTTTCATTAACTCGATTCATCATATCACATTGCGTAATTTTTTATTATACTTATTGTAACTAATGATTCTATTAGGCGTTTAATAATAAACGACCCTGGTGGAAAAATGATACATGAATAATATCATTCTTTTATAAATAATTTAAATACATTTAACTTTTCGACTTGGACCTCAGTTTTGATATTTTCGTATCTAGTTATATGAATAAGGTATAAATATAAGTGCGAAGAATTTCAATAATCTACAATCAATTTTTCCATAGAAAACCAATTATTTTATGATATTGGTTCCATAAAAAATTAAGCATATCAATTTTTAGCATGAGAGCGTGCCTAATACTAATTAGTAATTAGTATCTAGTAGTGTCTTTTAAATTAGACATTTATTGTACTTAAATTAAGCTCTTTGCGATAAGAATGCGATAATTTATTAAATATATGCAATTTCAGCATTTATTTGCGACTGCGTGTAGATATTTAAGATATTTTTACATTTTCTGTAATATTGATAATAAATACTATTCGCACTTTTTATAATGTGTAATACCTTTATTTATTTATAAACAAAAAACTATTTTAGTACTTTGTAACACTATTCGACTCTATTTTGGTTTAAAAGGTCATTGGCGTTTAATCGAGCTTTGAAGCAACAAGGTATCCATCGTCTGTAACTTGCAAATGCGACCTGATTTTCTGAGGTGATAGGAAAGTTCAATCTTAGTGGAAACTCTCTAAACCGCGAGAAACAGTAGAAATTAATTCGTTTACAGAGTTAGCAATGGCAGCTGGTAAATCTAACTTAGTTTGCTAACATAAGTTTCGTGTATATTCTGATGGCGAGGGGTTCGAGTCCAAAGGAGGAATTAGGGTGCGATAAATTTATGTTTCCAGCTAACCAACTATTGTATATCGATTTAATGTTTGAACATGCGGCGCTTCTGTCACTGACTATCAGGTTATGGTACTTTAGATCAGGTTTTGCGGTCCAGCCTTCTTTCCTCAGGAAGTTTCACGATCCAGAGGAACTTGAACAGAACTTTAATAAAAGAACAAAAGCTGAGACCAAACTCTCCTCTCTTGGTTTCGCAATCGCCTTCTTTTTTCTTCCTTTCTTTGTTTCATTTTTCTTACAACCACCGAAGCTCAATTTCAAAATAAATCATTCTTCCTTACGGCGGGGCGGAAACGTTTCGTCTATTCGCTGAGGGACTTCACTCGCAAGACTGCGTTTTATTTGAGAAACTGCCAATAAGTTTCGCTACTGAAAATAAGTTTAGTAAAAGGTTTGTATCTCCAAGTAATAAAGCAGATATTGAAAAACTCTTAAGACGATAAAGGACGTTAAAACATTTTCTACATGAAGAAGTAAATTAATTTTTTTTTTCAGTTGTTTTTTATTTGAGAATATATAGAGGCGAATAATTCGTCCAATGGGAATATCATATTACGGGATATTTCATGCATTATGTGCCAAATAATAGCCAATGGCCATTAATTAAAATTTAATGTCGCGCGTCCATATTTCTCGCATTTCATGAGTCCATTTTTTTGACCCCAGGGAACGAGAAACATGAAATTATCGATAATATAAAAAAATTATGAAACTTAATATATTCACATTTATTCAACTTTCATATTGGTTTCATCTCTTGAATTGAAGTTGAGTAAAATAAAATATTTTCCGATAGAATGTCACGAGTTCCAATTGATTCATTGTCCAATTTCTTTTTCCCGAAATCGATCGACGATTTTCCCTCCTTGTCTGTGTGACAGGCATTCTTAAATCGTGTTTTCCCTCTGGGTACTTATTTGTGAAGCCGATCAATCTGTTGAGTCAGGCGTTGATAGATTGGGCAGTCAGTAAACTCTACTGAAGACCCACTAGCTCATTTAATTGTACGTTTACTAAAGAAGTTTAGTGTGGCTCAGTTTCTTGAAAAAACTTCTTCTTCTCCCTCTTTCTTGACTTTTTACCTGCTTTTTTCCTATTTTCAATTTCCCTTTTTCCCTTTTTTTCTTTACCATTCTTTTCTATCTGCAGAAACGCTTCCAGAGGCGAAGATTCATTGTGCTTGTACAGCTTGGGCTTATTCCCGAAGACAGATCGTCTCTCGAACCAACTTTTCCTTTGGGTATTTTTACTCCTCTGCTCTCATTTGATAAAATAACGTTTCACGATTTCTGTTTTCAAAAAAGCATTATATGAAAATGAATAATACGTAAATGAATCCTGATGGGTTTGATCATTTGGAAGAGAAGTAGATATATATCGTAAATATAATTTAATACTCTTCCTTATGATTTCTCTCACATCCCAAAAAATCCGATAAAAATATACTTTAACAAGAACTTTTTCGAATCTACGAGAATTTCCTTCCCACATCAAACGCGAGATACGTTTTTTGTTGGAAGGTGGAAAATATAAGTTTTTCTCATGAAAGATGAAACAGAAGTAGAAAGTTGTGGCGAGGAATATAAAGTTTCAACGAAAGAAGAGAGGTTGTTGGTTTTTCGACCTATTCTAACCGATTTGAAATGTTAAAGCAATACATTACACGAAATGCGACGTTTTTGGCTTGTCAAATTTTTTACTGACAAAAGTTGGAAAAGTCTGCCGAGAAATAAAAAAGCAAATGGTTTTTGAAGTTGAAACTTTTGAAATGATTTGCATACCTAAAAGATTTAATTCTGGCTTAATACCTGTGTCTAAATTAATCTAGCTATCATTATATGCTTTAAAACAAAAAAAACATGCTGATGCGTTAATCGAGTCCCAAGTTATTATAGATACACGAAATCTAGTGAATTCATGATCCGGCGTACATTTAGAGAATACATAGAAACATCTGCTAAAGAAATCAATTGGATATTTTCCATCAATTTTAATGGAAAACTTGTTTATCCTGTAAATTGAAAAATTAAACACATCCACCCTATTCATCCTCCAACACTGTTTCTATACTACCTCCCTCGTAAACCCTTGTCCAATATTCAGCGCGATAACGAGAACACGAGTGCTTTACTGGAGGGCACGAACAGCAACGATTTGCTCAGAGATTATGCGAAATTCTGTTTTCTAAAGTAGCTTCCGGAAGTCGACAATAGAGAAAAATATTAGGGAGCTTATATATGTACTCTGCATCAGTTAATCTTACTGGATTCCACTATTTGAAGATTTAATCTATTCTAAATTCCTATAACTGCAGAATTGTAAGACCTTTTACAGAAGTACACACACTGTACAAATCTTCGGGAATATTCCCTAAAATTGTTGGGACGCTTATTTTTTAAATGTTATTTATGCAAATTATTAATAGTTCTGAACTACAACTTAGTGATAACATAAATGATGCAGTGCACACGGAGCACGAAGAAGGATAAAGGAGGATGTACTAATGCCGATACTTGGCCGAGTTACGAGATACTTGCAAATATAAGACGTTCCCATTTCGCCAAGTTCTCCCCCGCAAATACCCTTATTTCCCGTTTCCTCTAGATACTGTGTATACCCTAGTTTCTCCGATTTCGGTGCGGTTCTCTTATCTGTATGCCATTCTATTTGTTGCAATTTCGTGAGCATTTATGGAGACATATTTCATCATAACGGGATTGCATTAAAACAAGCAAAGATGAGAAATACCCTCGTTTTGATATCTGGAATTTGTGGTTATTGAACATTTTATATCAATATCTCTTATGATATCGATCAGTAGACAATAAATTCATATTTTCAGAAAGTATAGTTCCGTTTTATAGAAATATATACTCACTTCACATAGCACTCGCAGTAACGTATTGTGAATTTCAATTTTCCGTACTGAAACTTGTATCTACTTTCAACTCTTTCAAAGTATAGGAAAATAGTAATATTAAATTATGTTAGAATCATATAAATATATTTTCCTGTATCTGTTAGAATTTCTATTCAATTTTAAATGCATTTCCATCCATTAAGAAAGAATTTAACTGAGAATTTTGTAAAACGTCAAAAGCATGGAAAAAGTGGTAAGTAGTTGTAACATTAACGAATGAACTCTCGTCGGGGAAACTTGTATTTCTTTTCCTGTGGTACTGTATGGAGTATCGCAGGAAATCCTGTCGGGAAGCGACCACAAAGTTTTTCGAGGGCTGATGGGGTAGGTGATTCCGCTCGAAGAAAAGAACTTCTACCCAGTATTCGTGCAGAGAACTCTGAAATAAAGAAGAGAGCATTTTCGAAAGTCAGAGGGAGACAATTTTTTATGGAATGTAAACTGTCAACAGAAGTGCCATTTAACCATTTGATTTGATTTTTACTTACCTGAAGTACAAATTTTAGATTTGGGAAACCTATATTTATAATATTACACCTATATTTATAATAATATATTCTATTCTATAATTCTAAAAAAATCGTCAGAATAGACGTCTGAAACTTCAACCAAATACAACGAGGTATGACATTCGTAAGTCACTTAACGAGTAAGCGAGTAGATAGGGATGCCTGTCCAATCTTCACGCTGTCAATAAACCTCTGTCGTCGTTTCCAAGGCTCGTTTCCGGGTCCTGACACAAAGTTACAGGAATCCCCGGGAGCCTGCTGTTCGTCGTCACTTCCTCAATGTGAATCCACTTAGAAATGTCGAGATCTCAAGCGCCAAATACCAGGCAGAATCGTATCTAATGGTCGTACTTCACAGAAAAGGATCTTCAAGGATATAATTGACGCCCGACAACTTGTTTCCTCCTATCCAATTGACAGATATCTTCCACCGTGAAATTTTAGAAAAATGACTTTAAATCCATGATGCAAATTACTATTTTATTACTATTTTAGAAAATTGGCTCATGATAGATAAGTTATTACGAGTTTTACAAATTGAGCCAGAGGGGAAGAGAATCACGACTCTGCTATGTTTCATCGTCTGGTGGAGACGATATTACTGGACTTGGACACCTGGGTCCGAGCAAGACCGCAAAACCAACGAGAGGACGAGTAGATGCAATAAACTGCAACTTGAATGTAGCTTTAAGCTCTGGGGCTTGAGGTTGCTTCCTTTCGCAGGACACTCGAAGCATATAGTACCTTGTTGCAAATTGCGATACATAGATGTTTAAAACTTCAAAGATACCATCCAACTACTTAATATTCATGTCTTAAATTAAATCTAATGAGACAGAAACTTCGAAGCTGCAGCTCTGGTTAAAAGATAGCATAAAAGTTGAAACTTGAATTGTATTATGTCTATAAAAAATACAAAAAAAAAAACAAAGAAAAAAGCACTGGGAAAATGGAGGAAATTGATTAATCCAGTGTAAATTTAAATGAAGTAGATCATTCGTTGTTTAATCAGCGAAGCACGAACAAGAGCAGACAGTACTGTGTTAGGTTGTTGCACCGAAATAGTAAAAGTATTCACAACAATTCATTTGTTTTTCCACATTTCTACCTTCACCGGAAGCTTTTCGTTCTCAAATGTACTGGTACGTGCAAAAAATCAAATTGGCATTTCGAGTTTGTTTGCACTCGCTGGAAGTAATTAATTTTTTTTCGACTCTTTAAAAACGAAAGCTTTCATATCAATTGAATTAATTATATATTTTATAATTCCCCGTGAATATTTCATCCTAATTCATTAATTATAACAGAAATAAATAACTAATATATAGTAATTCTATCTTTGATTCTAAATCAAGCGAATTCGTTATGAACATCATGGAACTGTACTTGATGCATTTGTCAATGACAATTCATGATATCCAAATGAATGTAACAACACTTCTCATTGATCAAATGGAAACCTTTGAATCGGAAGTGATAGTAATTTCTACAGAACAAGAGAATTTCAACAACTGCGATAGCAGACAGAGAAGTGCTTTTACTATTTCAACAATTCAAATATTCACTGGGCTTGATAATATATTTCAGCTTAAGCTAATTACCATAAGGGCAAATCCGTAATTTTCCGAATCATTCCGTCTCTATCCGAACCAAACACTTTTTTTTAATCCAAGTTAATATAAATTTATCTAAATTTTTCGGAATAATTCGGATAAAACGGATTGACGGGATTCATTAGGATTTTTGCATAACGAGGCAGATCTGATTTATTCGAGATTGTGTAGAATGTACATTAAACGTATATTTAATATCGGAAGAACGTAAGACTCTCAAGGTGTGGATTTTATGATGCTGTAAAAGTGCAAAGACCATTCCTCGGCAAAGCACTTTCTCTTTGTTTTGTTTGATACTCAAAAATCCTAGTCTTAATGGATTTCATAAAAAACTTTTAATTTATGGCCTGTCATAAAGGATTCTGAAGATGACGCTCGTCCCAGAGTATACGAATCGCAAAGTTTCGAGCGACTGCACTCGACTCTGAATTACAGCCTCACATATATAACTTACTTGAGAAAATAACTAGACTGTACCACCAGTCTGCAATGAAAACTAGAATGCAAAGTGTTGCGAATGCAGACTGACTTTTAGAGTAATAAAGGAGTCTCTCCCTTCATGAGTATACAGAGGCAAAAGAAATGATACTAAATTTTCATTCCAGTTCAGAATTGAACAGAATCTTTCCTTTGGGGCTATTCAAGTCTTACATAAATATTTTTGAGATCCCCTGGTGAAAGATTCGGATTGAAATTCATTCCGAACCAATCGGGAATTTTCCTAATCAATCCTAGTCAATCCGAGATCTAATCAACATCAATCTGAACTTGAATCTGAATGAAACCAAATGAATACGGTCAATTCGAATTAATCCGAATAAATCCAATCAAATCAAATGAATTAAACTAACCGAATTTTTTGGAATAATTCGGATTAAAGCGGATAGACCTTGGGATAGACCGGATTTATTCGGATTAAAAGTTCGGATTGACTCAGAATAACCGAATTCAGAATTACAATATTTTTATTCGTGTATATTATGTATACAGTTTTTATAAATAAGTTCCTTTTTTATTGGATCTATTTAATTGGTTGTTAAATTTAAAATATTGGCCTTGAATTTATTCGAAGTACTGATAAACCCGGCCCATCATGGTATAGTGATGGGTTAAGTGGACCTGGACCTATCTTTACGTTGCTAGTTCCCTGCGTTACTGTTATTGTTTTCCGAATGATATTATACGTTATATACATGGGTCCCCTTCCGTTTGATATATACATATTGCCATTTGGCAATATAATTCTCTGACCATCTGATTCATTTGGCAATTGTACATGTACTAGATCTTCACTTTGATCAACACCTTGTCTTTCTCTTCCTCTAGAAATACTACTAGTCTGTGAACTAACTTCTGTAAAACGAAGAGAAAAGAATAATAAATAGAAAATTTATTAAATAAATGCATGTAGAAGATTTTACAAGTTTAAGTATTATTTACATTTGAATAGTTTTCTTCAAAATTTTCAAATTCAATGGCTCAATATATCTGGATATGAAGTAGAAGTTATTAGGTTCGAGTCATAATGACTATTCTAAAATTGATAAGATAAAATTATTATTTCATATTTACATATTTTAACATCTAAAGATGAACAAATTGAACTTAAAGCTTTTCGAAAATGAAGAAGATAAATATTTAAAGTGACTAATTTTTTAATTTAATTCAAAATTAAGTAATATTGACCAAATTTAGAAATTATATAACATTTATTTTTAGTAATTGTATTATATTATTACACTTACCACTGGATATAAGGAGAACCAGGAATGTAAAGAGCAAAGTGACAAAAAAGATCTTCATTTTTTCAAAAACTGTTTTTTGAACAGTCTTGCGTACAGTAACTAAATGAAAAACTCATAAATAAATTCATTGCCTTATATACTATAGAAAATCTTTACTTCCGTATTTTTACAATCACTCATAAGTGTAGTTAATCTTTAACAGTGTTTAAAATAACTTGATATGAAAAAAAGTGTTATCTAAAGTTAAATATGTACAATTAGATTTACCATCCACGAAATCTTCTCAACTATCAACCATTATATTATTATATAATGTGTTTAAATTGTCTTCTGGCAAAGTTAATCATCTTTTTAAAATAACATAAGGTCTACTATTATAAATTTTGTCCATATTTCCTATCAATGATAGAAATATTTTAGTATTTATTAATTTGTAAAGAACTAGCAATTATGATTCACGCCGCGCGATTAATTCCTAGTTTTAGCACAGCTTTTGTTAGTAGTCAACATATTTGAAAATTTTTATTCATGAAATACAAAAACTTGTAATTCCTTATCAATTTTCAGGAATCTCTGTAAGTTTCATTAAAATTCCTTAAAATGCTTTAATTTGAAGCTTTGTAATGGTAAAAAATCCAATATATATTACCAAATGGCAATGTTTATGAAGCAATTTCAATTCAGATGTAGATAAAAAAAGATAGATTGGAATAAATGAGAGTAAGGAAATCAGCGCCAATTTATTCATATATATTGTGTTTATAATTATCATACATAAGTTGCTTATTCATGGGAACTTGTTATTTGGTGATGGCTGTGGTCCTACTGACGTTAATCTTATTCCAACTACTGTTAAATTCGGACCATTACGGAATCTTAATGGGTTAAGTGGACCTGCTTCTAAGACTACGTTGAGACCTCCCTGCGATACTCTTATTGTATTCCGACTGACATCATATCTCATACTCATGGGTCCACCTCCATTGGATATATATGTATTGCCATTTGGCAATATAATTGTATGACCAGTTGGTTTATTTGGCAATTGGAAATTGCCTATTGCGTCTACTCTGTCTCTTCTTCCTCCTCTTCCTGGTCTTGCTGGTCTTCCTGGTTCTCCTCTTCCATCATTACCACTACTCAGTGAACTAACTTCTATAAGAAGACGAGAGAAGAATAATAAATAGAAAATTTATTAGGAACAAATTAAATTTAAAGCATTTAAATAAAATTAAATTTAAATTTAAATAAAGCATTTCAAAAATGAAGATAATAAATCTTTAAAGTGAACAATTTTTGAATCTAATTCAAAATTCTGAAATTATGTAACATTTCTTTTTAATAATTGTATTATGTTACACTTACCACTGGAAATAAGTAAAACGACGAATGTCAAGAGCAGAGTACCAAAAATGGTCTTCATTTTATAAAAAGTTGAATATTTTTGCGTTCAGTGACTGATAAATGATAAATTCGTAAATAAATTCGTCGCTTTATATACTAATTGTAAAGACAATCTTTATACCTTTAAATGTGTTTATTTTTCAAACATCAAAAATGTTTAAAATAACTTAGGAAGAGCAAGAGTTATTGTTTTATCACAAAGTTAAATATACTCTTAACGATAACAAGGTGATAAAATTTCTTCAAGATAGAAAATTTTAATATTTTTCGGTCTACTACTCTTTTAAATTTTGTCAATATTTCCTATCAATGATAGGGAAATTTTAATATTTGTTCACTTTTTAAAGCAATAGCAATAAAATTATGATCCGCGGACTTTATGAGCGATTAATCTGTCGTATACGATAATATAAACGAGAAATAGAGAGGAATTGAGAGTGGGGATTGAAAGAGATAGAAGGAAGAAAAGGTACACATTCTTGATAGCAGATTCTTCGTAGCACCCATAGATTTCAATATTTTTATTCATGTATATTATGTATACAATTTTCATACGTAAGTTCACGAGGTAACTGGAATACCAAATCAAATTCGATGATGTCGTACTGGTACCGGGGTTATAGTCATCATTTTAAGTATTGTACGAGTCGGACTTTCGAGTTCAAGTGATGGTTCAATTGATCCTGGAGGAATGTATACGTTGGTAGTTCCCTGTCTTACATTGAATAATTTCATGACCCTCTGGTTTATTTGGTAAATCTACAGAAACTAATATGTTTCTTTCTCTTTCTCTTCCTTCTCTATGTTCTACTCTTCTTACTGCTTCGATATGACTATTACTACTAGCTTCTGCAAGAAGAAAAAAGAAAAATAAAAAATATTTCTTCACATTCCACATTTTGGTTTTTCGGGAAAAACTATTTAATATTTTCATATTCTAACATCTAAAGACGAACAAATTGAACTTAAAGCTAATTCAAAATTAAATAGTCAATAATGCCCACATTTTGAAAGTATAATACAATTACTTTTAATAATTGTATTATACATATTACACTTACCACTGGAAATAACGAGAAGCAGGAATGTAAAGAACAGAGTGAATATTTTTGGATACAGAGTGAATATTTTCTTTACATTTTTACACAAATACTCAAGTTTAATTAATCTTTAAGATTCTATAAATTAACTTGATAAGAAGAGATTTACCGAAAATTAAACATGTTTTGAACAATAGTAAGATTACAAATTTTTTGCGACGGAGAATTTTTACAATTTACAATACATTGTATAATATTCGAAAGTTCAATATCATTACTAATAAATTTTTAAAAATTATTATTGATATAGAAGGCGTATCTTATAGTAATTCTTGAAACGAAGATTTTATCTTACGATCGGTAACATAGAGAGTGAAGGTAGAGTCTCACCTTCAGTCAATCAATACTGGAGTAGACTCGACATTCACTTGATCTTGCGAGTTTCCAGTAAAAATAATTACTGAGAAAAACGTCGAAAAAAATATGTTTTTTCGTTCGTAATCGTTGATATTGATGTTTAGAATACGATAAAAATAGAAAAAAAAAAAAATTGCAAAAAGTTATGGGTCGGATCATATTGACCAGGCTGCCTATGCGGTCCCACTCCCGGGCGCGATCCCACTACTGCTCACCACGGAGACTTTTGGCTGCTGGGTTTCCCCTCTGGCCCGGTTCGCCTCTCCTTAGCCAACCTGGCCACCCCGAATTCCTTCAGGGTGCCCATATTGATGGCGAGCTTAATGCGGACGCCCAGTCAACATAGATCCCGCACAAGCAGTGACCCCTGACCTCAGGCCCTCCTCCACAACTAGCTTCCAAGTAGCTGGATTACAGGAGTCGCCACACTCCCAGCTGAAAGACAGAATCTGTATCGTCTATATAAATTGTAACTCGATCGAGAAAACGACTTCGGCGTCTTCATCGAAAAAAAAAATCCAGGTGGTGCGAATGACCTTCAGAAATCCATACCCGCGATTAGATTAACTTTTCTGTATTTTTATCGCGCTATTTTTGCTATAAGGAATCCGCGCTCGATCAGAAGCTCCGCCCATTGGAGAACTGGTGATAGAATATTTCACGTCTCATTTTTTATGAAAATCTTCATATATTTTTTTTTATTTTTCATTTACCGAAACCCGTGGATTTTCAATTTCGGTAAATTTACTTGATCCTGAAATTCTGGAAGGCTGGTATATTTTTAATTGGGATTATAGATTTGAGCTGCGTAAAGGTATCAAAGAATATTAAAAGATAAATTTAATGTACCTTTTCGGAAGGTATGTGAGTGGAAATGAAAATAAGTATATGGAATAAAAAGTGTGCTGACATAGCAAACCGACATTTATAACATACTATTTTTATGAAGGGTTGTGATATTAATATACCAGTCTTGCGTTATCTCATTTTCAGTCTGGTGCATTCTCTATTTAATTAAAAAGCAGTAGGATGAAGCATCCTTATCTGAAGAGCTAATAAGCTTTGAAATAAAGGGCTTAAGCTAAAACTCCTAAATTCCGAAATGAGTCATCCAATATCCAACTATTAAGGTTGTTTAGACTTTTTTAACCTGCTAAACAGTTCAGGAAGTTGTGGTACAAAAAAGATAAATGCTGTTAGTCGAACAATTTTAAACTATCAATAAATATTGAAAAAAATTGGAGAGTATGCAATATTTACTTATGGTTCAATTATACTTACGATTAAAAATTAAGAAACCCACGATGTAAAAGAGTAGAGTGCCAGTAAAAACTTTCATTTTTTCGAAAATTGAAAATAATGTTCTATCGCAACAGTATCGTAAAATTATTTGTTTATGCATGCAGAATTTATAAATACTCTATCGTGATCTTCAGAATTTATGTCTTTTAGATAAATAATTTTAATGTGTAATGACTTAATTTTAATGCGTATGTTACAAAATTCTTTAAGATATAAATTTTAGCTGCTGCCTTATATAATATAAAAAAATATAAAACATTTTGAAAAATGTAAAAGCCTTCTCTAGTATTATCAGATTAAGCGTTATATTTAAAAACCAGCCTAATTAATATTATAGGTCGATAGATTCATCTCGATGCAAGGAATCTTTTCTACATGTTCTTGCATCATCATTGAATTATTCTAATGTGAAAAAAGTTTTACTATAAATAGCTGGTTTTCAAAAATTATACCTGCATCAAAATTGTAAGAATGTATATTTTGAAAAGACCTTGAGTACGTTTTAAGATATTGATTGTGCAATAAGTCATATAAATTTCATCAATTTATATGATAATTTTATTTCATATTTTATAGTAGCAATAAAAAATGTCCACAAACACACGCATAGACGCGTGCAAAGTTGTCCAGAAGTGCGTTCAACGTTTTTTTTAGATATTTATAATGGAAAGAAATATTTTGTTGATATATACCGATAGCAGAACGATACATATACAGAAATTCTATAGAGCATTGCATCATGTAGAATTATTAGGTACTATAAGAAAACACATCATCTAATTGGTTTTGTTGACATTGAAATATTTAATGTAAAATTACCATCTTAAAAATATAAATGTTTGTTTATAGAGCTAAACAAAAATGTTTGATTTAATTTATTTTTGCGTAAAATGGTAAATTCAAAATCTAATCTTAATATGTTTAATTATTTACTTAAATAAAAAAAAAAACAATAGAAGTATAGACATTTTCCCCTCTGTACAGAGATTTATATTTATAAGAAATATGCAGAACTTCGGTACAATAATAAAGAATACATTTTTTTTCGTAAAACATTGGGAAAAATTTTACGTAACATTAGCCTAATCAAAATTTCTATTATTTTCCGTAGTTACATTTATGTATATAAGACTTATGGATTATGCAATACCTATATATCATCCAATATTGCGTCTTACAATAAAATTTCAGCTAGTTACATATAATATGTTTGATATCGCCAGAACATAAGTAGCTGAGAATAGAATTTGCAAAAATTACAATGAACAAAAAATAATAACAAATGTCAGAAATTTCAATGTGAAACAATTTAATAAAAGGTATATAAATAAAATAATATTATTTCAAGTATGTAGTGTTTTGACCTATTTGAGATCAAAGTCCTCGTCACTTGTTAGTCCTTGTCGAAAGAAAAGGCGTAATCTATGGTTTTACAAAGCAGTATATTATCCTATAAGATTTCTCAGACAACCATTTATATAGCTTACATCAGGTCCGAAATGCAGGTTGCTTTTGCTGAAAGGAAAGTCAACCAATAATCCTCTGTGACTTATGACTCTCCATAGTCTGCCATTATGGACAGGGAGAATTCTGTCTCCCAGTTTTGTGATAAACGATCCAATAGGAAAAGCGCTCTCTTTGTCTGCATTTTTTCACCTTTTGTCTCCTGAATTCATACCAATGGCTTCCTCATTATTTTAAAAAGAAAATTTTCATTTATTCAAAAGCTTTTTACTTTTCAAATCGTCTTCTATATATCCTCTGTCTATTAAAAATTGTATAAGATTAAATCATAAATAATTTCAATGTTCTCTGATTAATTCCAATTTTTTAAAACGATTCAACAATGAAATAATGGATGGCTGATTCTCATTCAATACAGAATTTATCCAGAAGCAATATAATTACCTACGAGCTTTGACGGCCTTAATTACGGGATTTGAATGAATAAATAACGGCGGCAACAAACGGAAAGACATATTCAATGCACCACGTATAATTTTGATATCTATCTCCAAATTATATTTAACGATTATGATACTTTCATATTGACAGTGAGATGTTAATCGTATAGATCGAATATCAATGGGATTTAACAATATTCCAGGGAAAATATGCAAACTCACATTTCAGCAGACAGATCAGCTATAAAATTAGTTATCGTGAAATATGGTGTGTGAATTCAATTTTAATTATCTGGACTAATAGCGATGCAAATGAGCGTCACACCCAATATGGATTTGGTAATTCTTCAACCTATTAATAACTCCCTTATGATAATTATTGCAAATCAAATAATAACGATATTTGCTAATTTAGATTAATACGTGAGACACCATTTTTCGTTTTCTGTTCGCATTCTTTTATTAGTTAATTATCTACCGAGTACAAAATGCAAATTGACTTTTTCCTTCGGAATGCTTCAGTAAATCCCTTTATCCTGTTATAGTTTCTATTTCGTTAATTACTCGGCAAATTAAACTTTGTCGCTAATTAAAAGTCCAAGGAGCAGATTTATATAAGTTTCTGCAAGACATTAGCATTGATTGCTGAGAATAAAGTCGCTTCAATGAATACTAAACTTTTCGAAGCTCTGTTTATCTAGTTCTATCTTTATTTAACTTCTCGAGTTTTTCAACGTTGTAGGTACATTTTTTTATTATGTATTTGATAAAGTTTTCAACCATTTTATATCAATTTATGCAAATCAATTCATACTTAACAAAAAATGCGGTGTAAGAAATACTTTCTGAATTTCTAGCAATTGGTTCAAGTTGCGATTATGGAGAACTTTCCTCACTTATCATTCTTCAAGAAACAAAAACTGGCTTCTTTGGCAAAGTTTTGGTCAGTTGAATAGGCGATGATTCGTTTACGTTGAGTGTGAAATTGGCACTACTGCTCCTAAACTAATGAGAATATCAATCAATGTCAGTAACAGCAGACGAGTTTGGCCCTTGTGTGTTCTAAAGGTTTTGTTCGAAAGTGCCGTGTGTGCGGCTGTAATTATTAGGAATAATATCAACGATTGTACAAATAGTGTCTCCATTTTTTATACGGATCTATCACCATTATCGAAAATGTTTATTAACGAAATGCCAAATTCCTGAAACTTCAATTTCCCGAAAATATAAAATACCTGAAATTTCAGTTTTCCGAAAATATAAAATACTGATTATTCAAATTCCCGAACTACGTTTTTTTATTTCTAGAAATTTGGATATTCGGATATTTTATATGTTCGGAAAATTGAAATTTCGAGTATTTTATAATTTCGGTAATTATTTTTTCACATTCGGTTTTTTTTATCAAAAAGACGTTGTCCCAATATTGAAGTATTGATAATTTTTGAATTGCCTACTCAGTGCTGCCGCTTTGGAGAGAAGATGAAACTTTGCTCATAATGCTTGAAATACTTGCTCAGTCGGTTACTTTATACGTAAAGAGCGTCAAAATTTCTAATCTTTTAGCAGTTTTAGCTTTTTTTAATTTTTTTTTCTTCTAAGTTTCTCCTGTTATCAGTGATCCTTCACCTATACAAAAATATAATTACTTTTTTAGAGCTGTCATCTTTTTACAAAAACATCTGCGAAATTTTGAATAATGTAAACAGATTTAATTAAGTTGTTTAATGATTTTTTTTATTCAACATACCTTGACCGATGTCGATAACTCGATCGTGATTTGTATTTTCAACTGGTTTCCACTCTTCGTTTTCAGAAATAGCTAATTGTGCAGCAATTGGCAGACGAATATAAATGAAAAACATGACGTTTGCCATCATATAAAATATTGCAAGACTAAAAAAGTACAACATGTCCATGATTTACTAAAATCTATTTTACTTTCTTAGAGATTTTAATTATTTAAGCCATTGTGGCTTAATTTTAAAAGAGTGAGAATTTTGAGGAGTCAAAAAAGTTTAAGATGGTTACAGATGGTTATGGAAGCAATGTGAAAGCAATGAATAATGACAGATAAGTAATGAAGTTGGTTTCTTATCTTCAATCCAATTTTTTACTATAATAATCAGTCACGCAAAAATGTATGCTTCCTAATCATAAATAATAATAATTAAAGAAGGAAATGAGTATTTTGAATGTCTAAATAATGTATGTCAAATCATACAGTTAATAATTATTTAATTACAAAGAAAGTTTACTTTCCTTGATACTTGCGTATACATATTTAGTACATTCTGAATCGATTCTTCCAGAGTTTTCTTCGTTATGTAGAGTAAAATATTCCCGAAGGTGTACTGAAATAAGAAATTAAAGATCAATAATGTTAAAAATTGCTTTTTAGAATTTAAGACGTTCCTAATAAGAAATAAATCCCAGGCGAAAGTTTCGGATTGAAATTTATTCCGAATCAATCCGAAATTTTCCGAAGCCCATTAAAAATCAATTCGAACTTTCAATCCTATAATGAATCAGGTCAATCCGAATGAATCCGAATACTTTTCTTAAACATAATTAAATATCAGTCAGCTTCCTGGCAAAGGAAGGTAAGAAGAAAAGCTTGAGAAATGGTGCTATAAAATTTAATCGAAGAAAGAGGGAAGCTTGTAAAATTCGGAAGGAAATGTGACGCATGGCACGCGACAAAAGACCCGTTCACCAAAGAGATATCAAGGGACAGCTGTCCTTATAAAGCTTGCATTCAGTGTTGATGACACAGGGGACCTTTGTGTAGGTCACTAGGGCCAAAAGAAGTTACTTATGTGTTCGTCGTCCTGAGCTAAGAAAGAAGGACGCGATATCTTTTTTGAAAGAAGACTTGTGCAAATAAAAAAGGGTTCGATTTAAACTTTTCATTGTAGATGACACGAATCAGCCATATTAATTTAAGAACACTTTATTTTATAAGTGTTTAATAATAAAATGAAGAATGCCTAATTTATTAATTATAATAACTGAAAAATGGGCCAAAGTTTTTGAAAAAACTTATAAAATCACCAAATTATGGATCCAATTTTATAAAACGAAAGAAGATAAAATATCGAAAGAAAGTTTCCAGGATACTTTTCCAAGAATCATGAATCATAAGGGGCACGCGCGAGGGGGATTTCCCGCCAAATCTGAAGCAGGTGAGAGCCTTTGAAGACTTCCATCTTCTTGGGCATTACGTAAGAAGGATTTTCCATGGGGCTTCCAATATCTTTTGTTAGATCAGCGTAGGGCACGTGCGACTGCTAGAATGTTTTCTGATCCTAGTTTCTGTGTGCCTGTGATTGTAAAGATCGAAAGTTGTGAGGGGCCCCTGGAGGAAAGGGATGAGATAATAGGCTGCTTCTTTTACCTCTCCCTTCGGCCGTGAAGGTTTCCCGGCCTCAAGAATCGGAAGTAGAAGATTTCATGGGGGAGTACTTTAACTACTGACTGAGGATGCTCATCTTGTGATCTGTCGCGGTTCAATGAACCTGAATCTCTTTATATTGAAACCCAACTATATCAGCTGCTTGGGCAACTTTATTCTTTTTTCTATCTCGTTTAGGAACCCGCTCGAATCACTCACTTGAAATAGAGCCTTGGACTTATTGCAGAAAACGCTCGTCTGTAAGACGATCCTGTTTTTGGATCTTCTCAGTCGAATCCCTATTCGCTGCCTTATGAAATCATCCTTTGACTCAAGGGCCAAATATTTTGGGGGTGAGTAGTCGGTCACTTTCAGGTAGAGCCTTGTTTCACCTTTAAAAATATTATTATTTACTCATTAAAGTGGAGAACTAGGTAAATATGTTGAATTTACCTAGAGGTGGTAGATGCATCAAGGCAGTGTAAAATTTGCCAGTTGTCAATATTCGAGAATCGGCTTCCTTTACTCTCCACAACCAAGGACACAACTGATAAATGAAAATTAAGTTAATGATAAGCTAGTAATTATTTCATTGGTTATTTCTTCTTTTAGTTTTAGGATAAGTTTACAATCTTTATATTGGTTTTTAATTATCAATTATGAAGATGAAAATGTTGAAATGTCCCGAATTTAGCTAACAAACGTATGAAGTGATTATATTTTAACCATCAATCAATGTACTAACCAAGGTTGCCACTTTGTGCCCAATTAGTGAAATTCGAATAAACGGGATACGTGCTCGTTACATTGAATTTCGCATTGAATGGAAAATGTCAGCATTATTTCAAAGAAACTGGATGATACTTTTTACAATAATATAAAATAATTTGGAAAAAGTGTTGAAATCCGTTTGAAATGTAATATTCTTGAATTTATATGATCGAATTTTTATATTCCATGTTCCGTTACAAATTTTAATTAAAAGCCCATCCTATGCAATTTAAGTATCTTCATAAATTGCGTTAAGGTTCAATTGTTCACCTGATCGTCATCCCTGTGCAGCCTTACAATGTCCTGGGAATCTAGCTGAATTTTATTAATATCATAAGCTTGTGAACCATACGAAGGAAGCAGGATATCCTGTGGTAAATAGAATCCTGTTGTACTCGTTTTGTAGGGTTGAAAAGTTCAATGTGGTTCTATATTAGAAAAGCAACGTCTTTGCATACGTAATGCATCCCATGCACACCCCTCCATCGCATAAAATCAATAAATTTCAAATTTAGCACGATCCTATCTAAAAAACCAATACCTTCGCATGATTTTCAATTTTTTTATTTATTTATTTAAGTTATTTGAACTAAAACAGACAAAGTACGACTTTAATTCTATAGATGCTTTTGCATTGAGATATTAGCAAAATGTAAACAAAGTATATCATCCCAGATTTATCAATATTTCTGAAATGAAATTTTCCAATTATAGTAATCTCTGATCTTTTTTAGTTATGCAGTCATTAATCTCTGATAACCTTCTTACTTTTCAGTATACCAGATATAATGGCTTTTTAAATATAGGATGTTATCTTCTAAGATAGGATATCGAACTTTTCGTCTGGAACAGAAGTGGCATGTTGTAAGCAAATCTTCAGTCGTCACCGAACACTTATAGAAAATGGAGTGGACTTACATTTTAGCCTCAGCGGCAGCTTTTTTGATTGTGCTTTATTATTTCCTAACATGGAATTACGATTATTGGAAAAAGCAGGGAGTACCTTCTGCTCCTGGAATTTTACCATTTTTTGGACACATGTGGTCAGTTCTTTCTCTCAAAGAAAGTTTTCCAAGTATGTGTGAAAAATTGTATAAAAGCAACGCAAATGCAAGTATGGTTGGATTTTTCCAATTAAAAACACCAACAATTCTTATTCGTGATCCCGAACTCGTGAAGGATATTTTGGTCACCAATTTTCCAAGTTTTCATGACAATGAACTTACGCTTCACTCAAACTTGGATCCTTCGATGAGTGGTTCTCCATTTTTTGCAAAAGGCAGTGTTTGGAAGGAAAATCGATCAATCATAACAAATGGCTTCTCAAGTAAGAAATTGAAGGCACTCTTTGTATTGGCTCGAGAAGTATCTTATAAACTCAACAAGTACTTGGAGAAAAAAGCTCAGGATACAAATGTCGTGGAATTGGATTTATTACACTTTTGGACGAAATACACTGGAGAATTCGTGGCAAATGTCGGATTTGGAGTGGAGGGGCATTGTTTTAATGATACGCCAGTGACATTCCAAACAGTTGTTGAGCCAATGTTTGACTTTTCTACTTTTGGGAGAGAAAAAGAAATGATACTTTTCTTTCTACCTAGGCTGGCTAAAATCATGCGAATTGCCAGGGTGCCCAAGGACGTGGAAAGTTTCCTCCAACATCTCGTCAATGGTAAGATAGAATTTATTTCAAAATTTCAAACACGAATAATTAATTCGTTATATACACTGTGAAACTAAGTGTACTCCTTTTTCTTGCAGATGTAGTAAAAAACCGGAAAAACGAAAATGCTGTCCACAATGATTTCCTGCAGATGATGATAGATTATCAAAATTCTCGCGGTTTGGAGATTGACGAGAAATCCTTGCTAGTGGTGATGGAGAGCTTTTTCCTAGAAGCCTATGAATCGGCGAGCATCGCCTTAAGCTTCATGTGCTTTCAACTAGCTTGTCATCCCGAAGTTCAGGAAAAACTTCGACAAGAAGTAAACACGGTTCTCTCAAAGTACAATGGAGAATTAGATTACGAAGCCCTGAAGGATTTAACTTACATGGAACAAGTCTTGTATGAAACTCTCAGGCTTGATGCTGCTGTACCAATACTTTCGAAATCTTGTACAAAGGAATGTTATCTTCAAGGCTCGGATGGACTTTCGTGTCGAGTTAAACCTGGAGATATAGCAGTTGTGTCTTTGTATGGATTTCACATGGATCCAAAATACTGGCCAGAACCAGAAAAGTTTGATCCTGAACGTTTCAGTGAGGAGAACAAATCTAGTCGATCTAAATACGTGTTTTTGCCATTTGGAGAGGGTCCTAGAATTTGTGTAGGAAAGAGGATGGCACTGATAGAGTTAAAAGTGGCAATGGTTCAACTTTTAAAGAATTATTCTCTAGAACTTTCCAAGAAAACTGTTCTTCCCATGAAAAGGGACACGAGCTTTTCTACCTATCCTGAAGATGGTTTGTGGGTGAATGTGAAGCTTCTTCAAAAAGTCAAAACTCATGGTTAAGGATCTTCGACGAAATTGTATTGATTAGAAATTAACAATAATGTATTCTAAAATCTAGACAAATAATTATTAATAATACATATATGTAACTAATTTAGAAATATTTTATACTTTTATTTTATTTTCCTAATTTTTGTCGATCTGAACTTGAGAATAAATGTTAATGTCTACTACTTGTAATATTTATGATCTATAAATGGATTGAATAAATACGTCTCAAATGAGATTTATCAGTAAATTCTTAGACAATTGCATTTTATCAGAAACTTTTTTTCTTCGACTTTATCTTCATCACACTAAACGAAGATTTAGACAGATCTTGATAAATGTATCCCTTTATCTTTAAAACTGCATAGAAAATATTGATAAAAATAATTTTTGAACGTAGTACGTTCATGATTCATGGAATAATATTCGATTGATAAGAAATTTGTACATACTGTTTTCTGTATTTTGGAAAAATAAAACAAATTGACCTTTTGAAATTAACGTTTACATTTCATTTACAGACAACAAGTTTCAATATTGGAAATTATTAAATTATTATCAATATTATCATATAGAATAACATATATATTAGAACCCGACAGTAATTAAACAATTTTACATTTTCATATCAAAAAATTGTATTCCTGAAATAAAGAAACAAGTTTTCTACACAATTAACTGTATAATTGAATTAAATCCTTTAATTAGATCCTAAAATGTAAGTTTTTTCCTATTAATCACTTATCACTTTCTGCACTTTCATTTTATTGTCGACATGATGAATTACTGAGTTCTTTGACAAAATGTCTCTATCTCCCATTAGTTTCACGCGAAAACAGTTAATTTCTTGATAACTAAATATAAGAATAAAACACATGACTGATGACAAGAAAGAACGCTGACCTGCAGTTAGTCTTGTGATCTGCATAAGAATGGAAACAAGTTACATTCTTTTATTTCTAAGCATTATTTTGGTTTTCATATATTATCACCTAAAACAGTCTTATCATTACTGGCAGAAAAAAGGAATACCCTGTGCTCCAGGATTCATTCCAGGAATTGGACATATGTGGACTACCTTGAGTTTACGAGAAAGCTTCCCTACTTTATGTGAAAGAATATACAAATGCTATCCTAATAATAGCATGATTGGATTTTATCAATTCGAAACACCAACCCTGCTTCTTCGTGATCTTGATCTTGCAAAATCTGTCTTAAGTACCAATTTCTCCAACTTTAAAGAAAATCAAATTATACTTGATCCTACTTTGGATCCATCCATGAGTAAAAATCCTTTTTTTGCAACGAGAAAGCATTGGAAAGAAACCCGAAATGTTTTCACAACAGGCTTTTCGAGTAAGAATTTAAAGTCCTTATTTTTATCAACCTGTGAAGTGTCGTATAAGCTCAAGAAATACTTGGAGAAATTATTTGAAAGGACAGCTGTCGTGGAAGTAGAATTAGTTGAATTCTGGAACAAATATACTGGTGAATTTGTGGCAAATGTTGGGTTTGGATTGGAAGGACATTGCTTTGAAGATGTCCATAATTTTGAGAAGGAAATATCTCAGATGTTTGGGTCTTCGATTTTTTATCGTGCTAAAGAGATGATACTATTTTATTATCCACGACTAGCCAAATTTTTGAAGATTCGCAGAGTGCCAGAGAAGCTGGAATCTTTTTTTCAAAATGCTGTTAAAGGTACATTAAAATAATTGGTATACATTCCTCACAGTTATATGTTTATTGATTATTAATTATGTAATTTTAATTAGGTGTCGTGGAGGCCAGAAGTCACAATAATGGAAATTACAACGACTTCCTGCAAATGATGATCGAGTACCAAAAGTCCCATTTAATTGGATCTCTCGATGAAGCAGCTTTAACAATCTACATGGAAAGCTTTTTCCTGAACGCGTACGAATCTGCCAGCATCAGTCTAAGTTTTTTATGTTTTCAACTAGCTTTACATCCTGAAATACAGAAGAAAGCACGGAAAGAAATAAACTCGGCTCTCTCTAAATTTGGTGGAGAATTATGTTACGAAGTCCTCCATGAATTGAAATACTTGGAACAAGTTTTGAATGAATCAATAAGGATTAATCCTACGATACCTATTCTATCCAGAGTATGTACGCAAGAATGTTACTTGTCAGGAAATGATGGATCATCCTTCAAATTTAATCCTGGAGATATTGCTGTTATATCTCTCTATGGCCTTCACATGGATCCCAAATACTGGCCAGATCCAGAAAAATTTGATCCCGAACGTTTTAATGAAAAGCAAAACGGGAAAATATCGAAATTTGTCTTTTTGCCATTTGGAGAAGGACCTAAAATGTGTGCAGGCAAGAGAATGGCGATAATTCAGATAAAAGTGGCGATGATTCAATTATTGAAGGATCATTATCTAGAGCTTTCTCCTAAAACTCGACTTCCTTTGAAAAGAGACACGAGATTTTCGACATCGGCTGAAGGGGGACTCTGGGTTTATATTAAACCTTTGCGGTATATAACTGATAAATAAATTTATAACTATTCACAGTCGATGTGCTTTCACTTGTGAAATTCAACAATAACGATGATATACTTTTATCGCTTTAATAATTGTAAAAATCCAATTCATAAACAACCTTTTTCTTCCCTCTCTTCTCTCTAAAGCACAATTTTTGAAATATATGCTACATATTTTTGAATAAAATTTTTTGAATACCTTTTCCAAAACGTGGACGTGACGTAAGAAACTGAATAAATCATCTAAATCGGCTTCGACATCTTTTTCGTAAGTCGCTATAAAATTTCTGGGATCAACTTTCATTCTTTGAAGTTCGAGAACCGCGTAATAAGACGAAAGAATCAGGAACAGAGCCACACTAATGAAGGAAATTCTTTTATTAGTGTTTGTTAATATTTTTAACAGAAATTGAAATTAAAAGTGAAATGATCATTACGCGAGTAAAGCTCAGAATCTTAATTAAAAATAACCGCTGATGATAAAGCTTAACGTATAATACCCCCATTTATTCTCTATTGGATGAAATCTCTTTTAAAATTTTACTAATTGTAAAATGTAACAACCTTTTGATTTTACGCTTCTGTTAGTTATCCAATTAAGCTATATTGTATGTAACACATTGCGATTATGATTTTATGGATTCTACATTAACCGACTAAGCGAAATTACTATATTTGAACGAAACTCATCGCCCTGGGGAAATAAAGATTCCAAGACAGTCCAAACACGTTTCTTCGATCAGCTTTTCCGAGTTTGAGTAAAATTCGATTTGAACATGCGTTCCTCAGACCGTGAACTAATAAAAACGATTCACCAGAACTAATGAGATCTCTCGACCGCTACTTGCGAAATTTTAATGCAATTTTGTCGCTTCAGTCACATCGCGAATAGAAACGATTGTTTTGAATTTGCTGCGAGTCAATTTGAACATCGAAAGGTTGAAATAACGGAAAGGCGGATGGTATCTCGCATACTGGTCAAGAATCGATGCCTGCGAAACCATATAGGTGCTTAAGTAAATGAAATTATCGTATCTATTATTAGTCTCATTATGAACTGCTTTAACTACTTCGAACTTTAGATTCTTGTCAATTTAGCGAAAGATTAAACAGCTCAACAATACTGAAAACTTTTGCCGTTGGAACGAACCCCAGGAGACTAAATTCGAATTTGCCCAAAGCCTTGTAAACTCTAAACGGTTCGAAATACCTCGACGCACCCTCACCCCCTTAATCGAAGCTAATGGGTGACTATACTGCGATAAAATGTGTCGAGCATGGGGGTGGTTGGGAAGTAGATCCGCGATAGGGGCATGGGAAATGTACGGAAGTAGCAGTTTACCGCGACTGGTCATTGGACCCGCCACGAGGGTAGCATATGTTTTACATGGGGGTTCATTTTGTTCTCATTAACGTCTGTTGGCCACGTGGCGAATCATTGCAGCCCTTTAAGTATATACTCGATCTGGGAAATGATTTTTCCTCCTCTACTTGAAAGTCACCCCCTGCGGGTTTGCATCCGTTCCGCGTGTGAATGAATTTTTCTGCTCTAATGCTCTATAGTGAATAGCCAGGTATATATAAACGAGCGCAGCACTGGCTTTTAATTAGTCACGTACTTAATTAGCTGTACACATTTTAGAATTCAATTTTTTAAATTAAAATTTTTTCATATGCAAACTTACGCATTTACGACATTCACTGACGTAGAGGTTTTCATTTTGAGTTCCACTACTTCACAAGTAATCTAATTAACTATATGAATCTAATTAATCTATATGAGCTCGAAGTTAATTATATAAATGTTGATTTACAAGAAGAAAGTTTTAATTAATTTAATAATCTAAAAATAAGTAAATATGTATTCATAATGTAGATAAGAAATATATGCGTAACTTCGATCTAAAAATATTATAGATTACTTTTTTCATATCAAATTTGGAACATTTTATATGACAGCCTAATCTATATAAAAAAATGTTTATTATTTTTTGTAATCACGAATAAATCTTGTATCTCTCTGTGCCAGCTACTATATATATAATGTGTTCGTTGACGATATAATATGGCCAGAACAATTGAAGTTGTCAAAAGGTAAAACTATAATTACAAGTATAATTTCATCAACTGTGTAATTCGATGATGTCGGCAAAAATACACTGGAATCTTTTAATTCTTTTCGCTGTTTTGTGCCAAGGAATTATCGGTACACTTTCAGAAAAAAATATTGGTAAATATAATCATAATATCTATAAACCTATATCTGTAAAATACCAGATAAAAAAAACACTACGCAGTTATTTTTTTAAATTCTAAATGAACCATCGGAACTTCACGTACGCCAAAAACGTGTAATTAATTCAGCGCCAGGTAAAGACAGTAAAGAGTTAATTAAAAATGCTCCTTACGTTGTATCTGTTAAAAGACTCAGAAGTAACTTTAGTTGTGTAGGTGTTATACTGACGCATTACATTGTCCTCACTGTTGCTAAGTGTGTTCAGTTTCAAATCGCAAAATTGAGAGTTTACTCTGGTAGTGCACAAGCAGTAAATCCAAATATAGGTAACGCCTATATTCATAACGTAACGGACAAAAGAATACACATGGCTAATATTCCATTTAGACCTCAAGATGGTATTGCTTTGGTCGCTGTTACTCCATCTTTCACCTATAGGTTGAATACTTTTAACATACCATTTTATGAAAGACATATATAGCCTGGATCATATGGTATTGTTAGTGGATGGGGATGTAAATCTCCTACAGAGTAAGTTTTCCAGGATATATTAAAGACACGAATTGTATATCATTGACTATGGATCATCTAAGATTTATCTTGCCTCTGATTTCAGTCGCGGAACGGCACATCCCCATTATCTGCGAACAATTAAAGTACCAATAATCAGCAACAATGATTGTAAAATATTCTACGTAGATACTCTTCCGATTGTAGACAGTGATATTTGCACTCTTGATGCAACTGGACAGCAATACTGTGACGTTGATGATGACGGTGCTCCTTTAGTTATTGAAATTAATCGTACCAGATATTTGGTTGGTATTCACCTTTGGAATGGATCCTGGAAACCAATTCTAGAGATTTGTTGACTTATTGTAAATTATCAAGCCATATGTTAACTTCAACAAAGGTGAATTTTTTTTCCGTGTACGATTCCAGATGATACTATACTGTATTTACATACTGTAAAATACAGTATTTTCATCTATGCTTTCGTCGTGTTAAGAAATAATTTACTTTAAGGTAATCTACGACAGGATTTTACGACATAAATTATTGCCAATTAAGTAAGCTTATAAAAGACAAATACTGCTTAAAAACTCAAAAGTATAATTTCATCAGGTAAACGGTTTAGTTCAATGAAATAAAATGTCGGGAAAAATACATTGGAATCTTGTCATTCTTTTCGGTGTATTGTGCCAAGGAATTATTGGTACACTTTTAGAAAATAATTTTGGTAACTATAATCACATTAACTATAAGTCTATACCTGAAAAATACATATATTGGCAGATAAAGAAAACAGTTATTTTTTTAAATTGTAGATGAATCATCGGAACTCCACGTACGCCAAAAACGTGTAATTAATACGGCGGAAGGTGGAGACGAAAAAGAGCTTATTAGAAATGTTCCTTACGTTGTATCTGTTAAAGGATTCAGAAGTAACTTTAGTTGCGTAGGTGTTATACTGACCCATCACATTGTCCTCACTGCTGCTAAGTGTGTTCAGTTTGAAATCGCAAAATTGAAAGTTTACTCTGGCAGTGCACTAGCAGGATATCCAAGTGCAAGTCATTCTTCTATTCATAATGTAACAGAAAAAAGAATACATCTACCTAATCATCCATTTAGATCTGCGGATGGTATGGCTTTGGTCACTGTTAATCCACCTTTCACCTTTAGTGTGAATACTCTAAACATACCACTTTATGAAGGACATGTAGAGCCCGGAATGCATGGTACTGTTAGTGGATGGGGATGCAATCCTGAAGGATATGAGTAAGTTACAAATAGCATATTAAACACGTCACGAAATGTATTCCATTGACAATGGATAATCTAAGGTTTATTTTTCCTCTGATTTCAGTCCCGGAACGAAACATCCCCATCATCTGCGAACAATTCATGTACCAATAATCAGCAACTTTGATTGTACAGTAACATACGTAGATACTTTTCCGATTGTAGATAGTGATATTTGCACTCTTGATCCAAATGGACATCAATACTGTGGCGTAAATGATACCGGTGCTCCTTTAGCTATTTATATCCATTTTCGCAAATATTTGCTTGGTATTCACCTTTGGAATGGAGGAGTTGTAGGTCGGGCTAATCCTGATGTCTTTATGGACTTGCGACATCCTAATTACAAGCATTGGATCCAGGAAAACATTCGTCTTATGGAAGCAGGTTTACCTAGAATTTAAAGCGATTCCGCTGATTCGTCAGCGAATTTCAATGATTTGATAGGGTTGTCGCTATTTCAGATGTAGAGAGTAGCGAAAATATCATTTAATTTTTGTTTCAACTCAAAATCTGCAATATCTGATAAAACAATACATGATTTTAGTTATTTTTGCGTAAAATGGCAAATCCAAAATGTAACCTTGATTTATAAGAAATATATGCGTAACTTCGGACAACAATGTAGTTTACTTTTTTATGCGTATCACATTGGAAATGCTTTATGTGAAATTACCCTAATCTATATATCAAAATTTTTATTATTTTCCGTATTCACGATTATAAGTTTTGTATCTCTCTGTGCCGGCTACTATGTATAATAATGTGTTCAGTAATGATATGATAACGTCAAAACATTTAAAGTCAAAAATGTTGAGCTGGCATTAGGAATATTTTCCCTGAACAGCATAATTTCATCAACAGAACTGTGTAATTAAATGATGTCGACAAAAATACATTGGAATCTTCTAATTCTTTTCGGTGTTTTGTGCCAAGGAATTATTGGCACATTAACACAAAAGAATATTGGTAACTATAATCATATTATCTATAAATCTATATCTGAACATTACATACATACTGGCAGATAAAGAAAACTGTATTTTCTTTATAAATTGCAGATGAATCATCGGAACTTCACGTACGCCAAAAACGTGTAATTAATATGACGCCACATGGAGAGCGAAGAGAGTTTATTAGAAATGTCCCTTACGTTGTATCTGTTAAAGAATTTAGAGGTAACTTTAGTTGCGTAGGTGTTATACTGACCCATCACATTGTCCTCACTGTTGTTAAGTGTGTTGTGGCTGAAACCAGAACATTGAAAGTTTATTCTGGTAGTGCACAAGCAGTACTTCCAAGATTAAGTAACGCCGTTATTCATAACGTAACAGACAAAAGAATGCACATGGCTAGTCATCCATATAGACCTAACGATGGCATTGCTTTGGTCAAAGTTACACCACCTTTCACCTTTAGTGGGAATACTAGTAACATACAATTTTATGAAGGACGTGTAGAGCCCGGAATGCATGGTATTGTTAGTGGATGGGGATGCAATCCTGAAGGATATGAGTAAGTTACAAATAGCATATTAAACACATCACGAAATGTATTTAATTGACAATGAATAATGGATAATGAATTGTTTATCTTGACTTTGATTTCAGTCCCGGAACGGCACGTCCCCATTTTCTGCGAACAATTAATGTACCAATAATCAGCAACTTTGATTGTACAATAACCTACGTAGATACTTTTCCGATTGCAGATAGTGATATTTGCACTTTTGATAAAACTGGACTTCAGTACTGTGGCGTTGAAGATACCGGTGCTCCTTTGGCTATTGAAGTGAATTATAACAAATATTTGCTTGGTATTCACCTTTGGAATGGAGGAGTTAAAGGTCGGAGTAATCCTGATGTTTTTATAGACTTGAGACATCCTGCATATAAGTATTGGATCGAGCACACCATTCCCAGCATGGAAGCGGGTTTACCTCGAATTTAAAGCGATTTAAAAAATCATTTAATATCATTTTTATTACCTAAAATACAGATTACTTTTTTAATCGTATCACATTGAAAACATTTTATGTGACATTACACTA
Organism: Synergus umbraculus; assembly: GCA_900474325.1. Lineage (NCBI taxonomy): Eukaryota > Metazoa > Arthropoda > Insecta > Hymenoptera > Cynipidae > Synergus > Synergus umbraculus. The sequence goes on along the minus strand of UCOK01006480.1, from coordinate 90,283 downwards.
ATCTATATTACAACATTTTTATTATTTTCCCTATTCACGTTTGTATGTTTTATGTATATCTCGGTGCCAGCTGCTATATATAATGTGTTCAATGAAGCTTCAAGAAATTATTTATTTTAAGGTAATATACAGGATTATACGTCATAAATTATTGCGAATAAAGTAAACTTATAAAAGACAAACACTCCTCAAAAACTTAAAACTATAATTTCATCAGGTAAACGGTTTAGTTCAATGAAATAAAATGTCGGGAAAAATACATTGGAATCTTCTCATTCTTTTTGGTGTTTTGTGCCAAGGGATTATTGGTACACTTTCAGAAAAGAATATTGGTAAATATAATTATATTATCTATAAACCTATATCTGGAAATTATATACTGGCAGATAAAGAAAACAGTTATTTTTTTAAATTGTAGATGAATCATCGGAACTCCACGTACGCCAAAAACGTGTAATTAATACCGAGCCAGGTGGAGACCAAAAAGAGTCCATTAGAAATTTTCCATACGTCGTATCTATTAAAGGATTAAGAAGTAACTATACTTGCGCAGGAGTTATACTGACCCATCAAATTGTCCTCACTGCTGCCAGGTGTGTTATTAAGTTTGAAATCACAAAATTGAAAGTTTACTCTGGCAATGCACAAGCAGTACAGCCAAGATCAACTCATGCTGATATTCATCAAGTAACAGACAAAAGAATACACATGGTTAATCATCCATTTAGACCTGAGGATGGTATTGCTTTGGTCAAAGTTACACCACCTTTCATCTATACTAATAAAACATTTAACATAGAATTTTATGAAGGACATGTACCGCCCGGAATACGTGGTGCTGTTAGTGGATGGGGATGCAATTCTGAAAAATATAAGTAAGTTACAAATAGCATATTAAACACGTCACGAAATATATTTAATTGAATGGATAATCTAAGGTTTATCTTGACTCTGATTTCAGTCCCGGAACGTTATATCCCAAGCATCTGCGAACAATTAATGTACCAATAATCAGCAACCATGAATGTAGAAGCATATACAACAATACTTTTCCGATTATGGAAAGTGATATTTGCACTCTTGATGCAAGTGGACATCAATACTGTGGTGTTGATGATGCCGGTGCTCCTTTAGCTGTTGAAGTCAATTTTCGCAGACATTTGCTTGGTATTCACCTTTGGAATGGAGGAGTTGTAGGTCGGGCTAATCCTGATGTTTTTATAGACTTGCGATATCCTGAATACAAGCATTGGATTCAGGAAACTATTCGCATTATGGAAGCAAGTGTACACTCACAAACACTACATCCATAGTTCTCGAAAATTTCCTGAAGGATTTCAAAAGAATTGAATGTAATTTAAATAGATTTCAAATGATTTTATAACGAAATTATTAGTCAAAAAAAGGAAAAGACTGTATGAGAGTGGGAATCAAAACGTCCATATCCATATGATTTGACTTATTTCTGCGTAAAATGTCGAATTCAAAATCTAATCTTTATATGTTTATTCGTTTGCTCAATTTAAAAAAAGCAATAAAAGTATAGATCTTTTTCGCTCTGTACATAGATTTATATTATATTTATATAAAAAATATATGATATATGCATATCTTCGGATCAACAATATAAATAATTTTTTTCATATCACATTCGGAACATTTTTTGCGATATGAGCCTAATCTATATAACAAAATTTTTATTATTTTCCGTCTTTACGTGTATAAGTTTTATGGCTAGAGTTATCAAAAATCTCTACTTTGTACAAATGTACATACTGTAAAATGCAGTAATTTAATCTATGCTTTCGTTGCTTTAAGAAATAATTTATCTGAAAGTAAGCTACAAGATAGTATGTCATAAATTATTGCGAATAAAATAAGCTTATAAAAGACTCACTCCTCAGAAACTTAAAAGTATAATTTCATCAGTTAATAAACTGTTTAATTCAATGAAATAAAATGTCGGCAAAAATACATTGGAATCTTCTCATTCTTTTCGGTGTTTTGTGCCAAGGAATTATTGGTACACTTTCAGAAAAGAATATTGGTAACTATAATCACATTATCTATAAATATTTCTGGAAATTATATAGTGTCAGATAAACGAAAATCTATGCAGCTATTTTTTTAAATTGTAGACGAATCATCAGAACTTCTCATCCGCCAAAAACGTGTAATTAATACCGCGCCAGGTGGAGACGAAAGAGAGTTAATTAAAAATGTTCCTTACGTTGTAAATATTAAACTACACAGAAGTAGCGATACTGGTTGCGTAGGTGTCATACTGTCACGTTACATTGTTCTCACTGCTGCTAAGTGTGTTGCATCTCATGATGCTTCAAATTACAAAGTTTATTCTGGCTGTGCACAACTGACAAGAAGTCATTCTCATCCTGTGATCCATAACGTAACACACAAAAGAATACTCCCGAGTAATTATCCATTTAGATCTGCGGATGGTATTGCTTTGATCAGTATTCAAAGACCTTTCTTCTATTCTCTAAATACTCATAACATAGAATTATATGAAGGACGTATACAACCTGGAGTTCATGGTATTATTAGTGGATGGGGATGCAATCCATTAGGATATGAGTAAGTTACAAATAAAATATTAAACACGTCAGGAAATGTAATTAATTGACAATGGATAATCCAAGGTTTATCTTCTCTCTGATTTCAGTCCCGGAACGGCACATCCCAATCATCTGCGAACAATTAATGTACCAATAATCAGCAACCATGAATGTAGAAGCATATACAACAATACTTTTCCGATTACAGAAAATGATATTTGCACTCTTGATCCAACTGGACATAAATGCTGTGGCGTTGAGGACGCCGGTGCTCCTTTAGCTGTTGAAGTGCATTATCGCAAATATTTGGTTGGTATTCACCTTTGGAATGGAGCTGTTGTAGGTCGGAATAATCCTGATGTTTTTATAAACTTGCAACATCCTAGATACAAGCATTGGATCGAGGAAAACATTCCCATCATGGAAGCAAGTGTAAATACATAAAGTATATACATATAAAAAACATTATGTACATGCATAAGAGAATTTAAAGCGATTTAAATACATTTCAAGTGATTTCAAAGAATTTAAGGGGGATCATTAATTAGATTTGGTTTTGATTTTGATTTTATTCAATCTTTCGCACCATTCATAAATCTGCTCAATAATCGAAAGTAATGTCAGTCAATCTCGCCTAGAGAATTGTATGTCATGGGAAAACCCAAGTATAGAATAGAGAGAGGAAGCATAAACCGGATATGACTGTGTTACGCTATGAATAATGCAACAAATTTCAAATTCGCCTTTGTGTGCGTGTCATTTATATTCACGTACTGATAACACTCACGAAACAGGGGATTTTGACGTCGAGAAAGAAATCAAATAAAGAACGAGAGTTTTAAGTTAATTTATGATGGAGCTTTACGTATTAATTATTCTCTCTTATCAAACATTGCTTCACATATTATAAATGAAGAAAGAAAATGAAGGGAACGTTTTAGATAAAAAGGGTGAATTTGGCCTTGTACCTAAAGCAAGAAGGGTGCAATGAGAAAAGTTTTCGTTGGCTCTCACCTGGCTTCAAACGATCGAATTTAATATGAAGAGAGGTGGAAGCTACATCTGAAACCGTTATTGTAATTCTTTGTTTAATTCACTTTGTCAATATATATATTTTACAATAAATTAAATTGAGTAATTATCTAATCCAATCAAAGAAAAATTCTTGATTTGTTGAATCGTTGAATACAAACTGAAAAAGAGCGTTTTTTTATCCTAGATTCCAAATATTTGAATGAAAATAATTATAATAAAAATATATAATATTAGTCTAACATTTTTTTATATTTTTCCTTTCATGTACCTTTTACTTTCCCAGGAAAGAGGATACATTTTCAGTAATCAATCAAACATTTAGTTAGAAACAGTTCTTTCAAAGCAATGCACCCTTCTAAAGTTTTTATTAAGAAAATGGGGTGCTCTGAAAAAAGAAAGAATGAAAACGTAGAAAAATAGTAGTGGGGTTGTGAAAATAACGGATAGGATTTCAAGTTACGTGGCGGTTAGCTCATTCTTCATAGGGTAAACCCCACCCTTTGTTATACGCTGCTATTTAAAGGGGAGAGAGGAGTGGCAGGTACCTGCCATGCCGATGGAGAATTATTATGGTGTTCAGGGGTGAAGAAGGGCGAAAGCGGGGGACAGAAACAGGCCAGGAGGGTCGATGCACTTGTTCTTTGGACATCTAATTTCCTATCCTTTCAGGGGCGCTCATCCTCAAAACATTGTAAACAAACCAGCAAATGTTGTTTCACATTTTTTAAATTTTATTTGACATATATTTTCTATTTCAGAAAAACCAGTAACGTATATAAAATGTATTATTAAACAACCTATATTAGAAAGTTAATTATAAACTATAAGAAAGAGGCTGTAAAAACAAGAAACAAATTAATAAATGAAAAATTAGTCAGTTTAGTTTACAGTAATTAGAAAAAGAAATTAATTAATACAATTATTTAATAGTTATTTGATACAATTATAGTAAAAAAATGTTAATCTGAAATGTGAAAAGAAATATTTTTTAGTATCTGAGAACCACTACTGTTATTGGCTCTGAGTCTTTCATTACAGAAGTAGGATGTTCTCCAAGATTTTAACACCCCTTACTGACCCTTCTTGCTAGCCATATGCGGCTTTAAATACATATTTGAACGAAAATATATGTAGAAAAAATTGTATATGTATATGTAATCTGTATTCGTGTTACTTGCAATGTGGCTTCTAAATTAGTATCGTACACCTGTATCTCATCAATTTAGGGCGGCTGCCTAAACGTCTCGGTTTCGATAATTTAATACTTCCTAGTTCTACCTTTATTATAAATAAAACATCAAGGATATTTAAGATTTATATATTTTATATATGTATATTTTTTATACATATTTTTTGAAGAAAAAATGTAGATTTTTTTACTCTTCATGAGTGCAGACAAAATATTTATCTCTTTATTAAAGGTATAAAAGGAGGATAATTATTGAAAATCGAAATGACAGACGTTCAATTTTATATAAAGGTAGACGAGAATTTATTCAGCGATTAATCATATCGTCGAGTTGATAGACTTTTATAAGGTTTACGTTAAATAAAGCAGTATGTCAGGTTCGTGATAAATGAAATCACTGGTTTAGTTTTGCAAATAAACTAGATTGACTAACTGACTAACTGACTAACTGACAAGGTGATTTTTCATTAAATATAGAAATAAAAATCCAGCTAAAAAAAACCTTTTGTTCTTTCATATATATATGTACTTTTAATTATATTTATGATTTAAATATTGACAAATTTAACGGCAAATCTGTTAAATAATCTTCACGTGCTTTATAAATAGGACACAATCTTACTGAATTTATTTTTTCTCTTATCACGAGACATTTGATAACATTTTTATTCAGGAGAGACGAGTAATTTATTCGAATAATAAAATTCCAATCGCAAAGTGTCAACATATTCTTCTACACTTCGCAGATATAATACAATGTATGCAATAAATAATTATTTCTTATCTAGTGATGGACTTTTATGAGAGATGTGATTAAATAATTATTCTTCATCTGTGTGTGAACTTGTCAGTAGATAAAATCACAGGATCGGATTTATATGAAAATCCGATACTGAAAAGTAGTAAATACGCAATTTAGTTTTGTTAATGATATGTTTTTTCATAAACATAATATTTTTGCAAAAATAATAATTAGATTTGATTTTTGCCGGGTGTAAAAGCAAACGCGTGAGAACGCGGGCAGATGCGTTTTCTACCTACGAAAATCTATGTAAGCGAAAGTCAACGTGCAAGAGGGTGTGCAAGCTGGATAAAAGCAGGGCCAAGGGTCGAATCAAGGGTGAGGACCGCTGGGCCCAACGTAACGATCGTCGGACCCCTCCTTCGTCAAGAAAACTGCGTCATAAACAGTCGAAGGAGACTAAAGTTGTAACGGGAGCTCGCTTTACTTTTTGCAAAAATTTTACAAAACTTTAGAACTTTCTTTGGAAGTTGCTAATAGTTACAAGTCAAAAACGATCGAGCACAACAATAAAAAATCTTAAGGATAAATAAATAGTTGTAGGATAATATATTGGTTTGGCTACTTTGCAATTAAATGCAATTGGGCATAAAAGATTGATTGAAAATAAAACGAGCAATTACATGAGGATGAGAAAGGGGATTTAGTAGTGATTTTATAGAAAAGCCATTGGAAAACGGGAACAGATGCAGGTGGTGTCAAATGCTTTTCATTCAGTGCGTGGGAAACTAAGAGAAATTCCGACACACTATTTCATGCTCTGCTCTTTTACCCCTCGGCTCTCCCCCTTTCTCTCATTCCTTTGTACCCCTAAAATACAGGCAACCCTGAATATACATTAAGTTTTGCATAAACACAGGGTTGGTTTATATAGAATTCGAGTCTCCTTCAGCACATAAATGCACTGAAATACGAGAAAAGTCAAGAAATGTAGTAGAGGAAATTTATTTTATGCATTAGCGTTTCAAGGATTTTATGGAATTTTATATAGATTTCAAAGTGATTTTTTGAGATTTTAAATATCGCAGTGGTATTTTAAAGAATTTAAAGATCTTTCTAGTAATTTCAAGAGATATCAGCAAATTTTAAAGGATTCAAAGTTACAATTGGAATTTTTAAATATTTCAAGAGATGTTTAAAAGATTTTGCGGAATTTTGCAAAGTTAAATTAAATTTTAAGACATTTATAGGAATTTCAAAAAATTTTAAGATTTTCAGTGTTTTTTATTGTAGTCTTTAAAGTTTTGTCAAGAATTTTCGTTTTCATATTATTTGAGGGTCTACGGGTAGTGATCACTAAACAATGGTCATTTGCAGACAATACAGAACTAAAATTTACGCTTCTGTGGAAGTCATTAACCAATTATCTCTTCCACTGAAAGGTCCTCAAGCCATACCCGCATGGTGGCCCCTGAGCACATGAAATTCATCTAATCGTTATCCTGGTTCGAGTGATTCATACAACTTCTATCTAAAAATCAATTAGAGCTAAAACGCCACGTGACGCCATCATCACTTCTTTTATCTAGAATCATTATTCCCTAAATACAATAAACTGCATCAGAACCGATTATATTATATATAATTATAATCAAAACAGGATATATTATAAAATGGTAAGGATATATTTTAAATTTCAAAATCCCAAAGTCTCTCTGCATATCTGCAAGGCACTGATTGTGAAATGTACTGGTCACTCCATTCAGTTTCGGACCCAGTATCTTATCGACTTCTTCTTTTTACCCCAGACTGTTCCCAGTCCTAATACCACAAATGGCAATCCTGTTCAATCCTGTTTCTTTCACCTGGAGGAAAATAAGGGCAGAGACGAGACAAAAAGTGAAGCAAAACCGTTAATAATGTAGACGGACCCTTGCATCATTTCCGAACTGGTTGGATCTTATCATGAATAACTTTTATCATGCAAAATCGAGTGCAAAATACGATTTTTAACGTAACTATAACTGTAACTACATTTTAACTGTATTTTATTATTCGTTTACATATAAATTTAATTTATTGTACCCATGGAACAGTTTTTTCATTCGGAATCTTATTTAAAGGAAGTGCAATGTCAGTCAGACTTTTGGAAAATTGGAAGCAACTACAAACTCCGTCTCAGTCAATATAAATCCTTTTTATGGTCTCGGTTTATGTTACAGTTGTTATTCTTATACAACACTAAACCCTCTCGCTGGCACTTAAAGCTTCAAAATTTTTATGATTTTTGAGACAACGTGTATTGGGTTTGCACCGTCATTCCATGTAGTCGGAGATTCATCTTTTCAATTTTAACTATCTCATCCTGCTACAAGGACACGACATTTTTATGAAGGGCTATAAAAGGAAAATGCACACACCCTGCTATAAATCACGTATCTCATAGACCTAAGGACCTAAGACATAACCGTACATCATAACCGTTACGATATGCAGATATGTTCGGTTTATCGTTGTAGAGATTTCCAAGTGAATCATTATCTTTAATTTCGTGAAAAATGAAAGACTTTCACATCTTATGTGAAAACTTATCTATGATAACATTTATTTATATTTGAATTTTCAAACTCTTTAAATTTAGAAAAATGTCCATTCATTCCCTGGATAAGATAAAGATAGACATTCAGAACATTTATCAGATTTTTGTAGAAGGGACTTTTTTTTAGGAGGACAAAAATTCGTTTAGGACACCCTTCTTCTTTTTTCTCTCTTTATCTAATCAACCTGTTAGAGGGAAGCGGTTTCTTTTGTAGTTTTAATCGAATCCAAGATCCTTCTAAAATCAAAAAAAGTCTGAAATATTGGGACAAGGTTTGGATAAGTTACATAATAGGGAACGCCCATTTGCTCAAAGCTATTTCTTATTTATTACAGAATGACCCTCAAGGACCCTATTTAATAGACCGACAATAGTCCGCGTGTAAAGTGTATTTTAAAATCAAGATAAAATTTTTTCCTACAGGTGCCACAAAATCCTAGAAATGATTTTGGGTTTCTATCCCGAGGGTTGACAACTCAACCGATGCGATGGTTGTACCTACTTCTGACTTGAAAATATTTCAGGATATTGCAATGACTTCAGAAGACTTCACTAATTTTTAATTACAATATTTCAAATTTGTATTTTAATACAAGTATATTCAAAAAAGAATATTTAAAAGTTTGACATCGAATAATCTTCCTTTGTTCCAACAAAGGACAGAAACCTTGGGCCTGAAAAAAGGTTTTAGACTCCTTTCCAGTTCAGAAACTCATCGATTTTTCCGCAACAATGTTTGGGTCTTCAACAAAATCTAACATCTATCATAAGCTTCGAAGGGTAAAAGATTCGAAAATAAAGCAGAATTGTTGCAACTGTAAACTTTTTCAGGATTTTCAAAAATCTGTTTTAATTTTGATTTTAAACCAGATGTTAATTTTTTACATAACAGAAAAGCTATTTCAATAAAATTCTCTTGAATAATGTAATAGAGACGAAATGGAAGGAAGAATGAACGGTAAAATAAAACTGGCTGAACATTGGGTCGATAGGTCCTTTTCATGCAGATTTCCAAGGACAGGATGATTCAGTTAGGTATAGCACGTGTCTTGAGATGTGTGACGTAAACACAAAGATTGCATGAGACTAAAAACAGGGATGGAGAAAAAAAATTTTGGTCCATGAGAAATGGTTAACGGCTGTTGAGACTTGTGAAACAGGATCTGACCACTGAAGGGTACTAAGAACATTCAGAATAGTAAAACTGGTAAAACAAAACAAAAGGACCAGCTTCTACATCCTTAAAACGGAAATTCAGCAGTTGCGTTATTGAGCCTGAAAGCTGGTTCAAATTTACGATATCTATTTGTATTTCTCTCGTTTAAACCGTCATGTAACAGTTTTCATTCCATTTTATAGAATTTCCCTAGGTTTTATTTATTACATATTTATTAAGTACTCAATAAGAAATGTTTTCAAAAATTTTAACTACCACTTACTATTATTTTCAGATTCTAAAATTTTACTAATTCAAATTGGGTCTTTAGAAGGATTTAAAAAAATGTTAATAAGAGATTTTATTTAATTATAATTTTTGAAGTTTTATAAAATATCTGAACAAACATTGCAATAATTATTTTAAACTCTTTTAAAAATCCCTTTGAGTCTCTTAAAATCAATTAAAATCTCTTAAAACTCTTTTATAATTTTTGAAATCTTACGAATCTCTCCCTATTCCTCGAAATAAATTTCTACTGATAAATAAATACAAATTTTAGGTTTTGGAAACTGTGCAGAATTTCTGTCGATGATACTTTGATTCCAATAAATCTAAACAATCAAAAAATCATTAGACTATCTGAAACTCCAACCAAATCTAATTCAATCACCCAAAACCTAACATGATAAATCTCTGTAAAATCTTTGATTGCCAACATTTCTACATCAACCAAAATAAAAAGCGCGTGTCCTGCCAGCGTGTGTCTTTACATCTTCACATGTACCCTCTTAAAGAAGGGTATACCCTTCTTTAACCGACAAAGTAAAAGGACACGTGCTTCCAGTCGAGAACACAGACTGAGCCACGCGTGCAAGGCTCAGAAGATCGTTACATACTCAAAAATTTCATATACATAGTAAATATGCATAAAACCCATAGACATAAATCCTATCCATACATAGATACTTATATAAAATAAATTGATCAACCACCATCGAAAGGAAGACTACACCACCATATCTAGTGGCACCTGGACAATATTCCCAGGGATGATACCGCTCTAGAAAAATCCGTTTCGCTGAGATTTGGTAGAGATAATAGGAATAGATCCGAGAGAGACAGGAAGGAAGAGGAAGGAACCGATCCGAAAGAACAGGTAAGGGCAAATCCCGAAAAATCTTCCCTCCCTTCGTGAGTCCCCATTGGTCGAGAATCCTCCCTTGAAAGCTGCCTTCACATTTGACTATTGTTCACCATTGTACTTGATATTTTCCCAGGGACTCCTGTTGCTCGAAGGGTCCTACACATAGAGTCTTACATGAGGGTCCCAGTCGTATATAAGGGCTGAATCCCTCAGCTGTAGTCACAGTTCTCTCGATCGTCGACGAACAAACATCACTGTGGCGCTAAGCGACCCAGCCGGCTGGCCCGGTTCGGGTCGCTTAGCGATCTTCGGGTCTTAGCCGAAGATCTTGGTTCAAAGTTTCATCTTGACTTCGTCGATGATCGCCTGCAACGATTAGAAAGTACGGGAGCAAGATTCGCGACGTTCAGTGATCTAACCGGAAGTGCTCCAACTTTTCTGTCGCAGATCGAGGCAAAGGCGTTCAACACGTGAGAAAGCGGTGAGTTTTTTCGGCTTTAGATTTGGCAAAAAGACCGGTTTTGGTGCTTCGATAGACTACTCAAAATTCGCATCAGACACCATATTTCTGCGGTTATATAATTAACCGGTTTTAATTAACCTTCGACTGTGAAATTTTGTTCCGAGTGTTATCCATATTCCGTGACTCAAAAATCTGTCACCAAACTGACAGTTCCGTGTTGACATTTCGATCAGATTAAGAAAAATCAGATTTAATTTTACTGAAATCAGATTACCTCCTGCCGATCTTGCGGAGTTCCAAAGTCCGTACAACTTCTGTGAAACAATAGCCGGAAATTGGAAAGTCGTTTGAATTATTGAAAGGGTCTGACATTTTTAAACAACAATTTTCGAAGCAAGTTTCAAGTTGGGCGTTTTTTTCGCGAGGAATAATATTCTCTTGTTTGTATATGAAGTTCAAGCGAGCACACAGTAGATTTTTTGATGTTCTTCGCAAGTCGGTTTGGCTTTGACAAATTTAATCCAGGATCGAAATTCCCATCACACACACGAAAAAACTGAATTAGCTGGAAGGAAATCTAGAAATTGTCATTTTTGTTGAAACACTCGAGGCAAAAAGTTCTAGTAGAAGACGCGAAACTTGAAGGACAAATTGCCCGTTAGGCACTACTCTATCCAGGCACTAATACCTGTTCAAAATTATCCAAAAATGTTTTTATTTGTACATTCGATTGTGTAGAAAATTCCATTTGATAGAAAGTTCGATAAAATTGAAATTTGTAAGAAATTCGAATTAGAAATTTTCAACAACTCACTGATTTCGTATACAAAATTGAAAAAAAAAATTTCTGCGCTATTTCCTTGCACTTGTAGTATTAGATCTGTATTTCTATTTCATGACAACAAATCCAGGCATCTGCAAAAATTCAAAATCCGATCTGTACGAAAATTTGACTCATTTTTTAATGAAAAAATTCACAAAAATTAACAAACTGAAATCCAATCTGGTTAATATCATTTTCAGTTGCCTGCATTTTAATCTAGAAAAACTCGCTTTTGCACTCTATACAAAATTGTTTTCCGAACCTAATGCATTAATTAAAAACTAGCTTTAATTCTAAGTTTGACGATTAAATAGTGAAAATAATTGCACTAAACGTGTATGTGTGTTCAGAAGTATATCTTAGGTTAGTAATTAGTAAAAATTACATTTCGAGATTAGATATTCTTAGAAATAGTAATAAAAACTGCATAAAATCTGATCGTGTAATTTGCACGATGCATCATAGACTGTAGTACCTGATTTAACAGAAACCGTAGCATTCGAAATTCGCAACCCAAAATTCAAAAACTCACAGAAATGTTTTAACAAACTTTCTCAAAAATTCAAAATTCACGATCAATTATGCATGTTTGTTTGAGACTGAAATTAGTTGTTAGTAAAAGGTCTCCAAAATTCGGTGCAAAAATGTAAAAATACATAAATATCAGAATACAAAAATGTATAAATATCTTATATAACTGAATTCAGATCATAAAAACTATTTAAAGTCTTTAATCACACCGAAGCTTGGAGTACCTTCAATTTTTTGGCTCTCTCCCATCATTTGATTTCCATTTATTTATGTTTTTTATTATTTTGCTACATGCTCGAAAAAATTGAGAACATATTGGTTTTACGTCAATCTCGCCACAGTGTGTCCTTTATGCCTGAAAAAGGATACTGCCATTTACCAATCTAAATCCTTCATTCAGAATAACTGCAGCAGTCAGGTTTCATTTGGCTTTGACAAAAAATATTTTTTTAAATATCAGTTTTTTCCGATACTTAAGATCCCTATCAAAAAAAAATAGAACAGAGATTTACGTTAGAGTATTTATATTCTGGATTTTAATTTTAAAATCACGACGAATTTAATTATTCTATATAGTTACTTCCGCTGGATAATCGGCCTTTCAAGAGCATAACAAGTGCATTTCTAACGAGTGCGTTTATACCGGAAGTGCTCACCCCTCGACTTTTATTCTCATGGAAACCGGGTGGCAATTTATGCACCCCTCGTTGACTCTCACAAACAAACCTGTCACGTTTCAAGAAGCAACAAGTCGCGAATTGGATTTAAAAATAAATACTACCGAATTTAGAGATATTATGTATGGCCACATTTCAAAAACTTTTTCAAACGAATTTGACACTTATTCTTTGGATCTGAAAAATAAAGAAAATATTCCAAAAGTCCAGACAATAGATAGAAAATTAAATATTATGATAGATATCAAATTAGATGTGTAATAATTCTGACCATTTACATTTACAACTTCAAAATTCATTTTACATCCTGACTCATCACAATACTGACTGTTTTAGAGAATATCAAAATTCACTTTCCAAACTCAAAAATGAAATAAAATCTGAACCTTTATCAAAATCTAAAATTGGTAGAAAAAACACAACAGTTTGAGATTTGAAGACTAAATTGCAAAACTGTAGTTACAAAGTTGGACATGACACTTAAATTTCATGATTTCAGGCTTACCTTTAAAAAAAGACTTTTGCAATACTAAAAATTTTACGCAAAAATCAGATTTGGTTTCCTTTTTAAAACTTCGTCTTCAAGTCTTACGCTTTTGCTTTGATATTAAACAATATTGACAATTGACAGAATCTCAAAATTCATTTTCCAAACTCAGAAATGAAATAATAAAAATCTGGTTACATTTGATAAATGAGACTGAAGTGTAAGATCTACGGATTAAAAATTAAAAATCCAAAACTGAACTTACAAATTTAACACTACAAAGTTTACCAGTCTGGGCATATTTTTACAAATTTCTTGTTTTGCAATATTTTATATTTTTATATCAAATTTTGTACATCAAAATCCGATTTGGTCATCTAAAAATTTGTCTTTGAATCTTACACTTTTGCCTTGATATCTGGGCAAAATTTAAATCATTGAATTTACAGTTCAAAATCAAAAACCTGGGCAGTAAAATTTCAAAATTACAAAATGAAATTGAAACATTTTATCAGTAATAAATATTTATAAATATTTCTCACTTACAGAAACAGAATTCCGAATTCAAAATTAATAGAATTTGATATTGAAAATTACACAATTTTTTTCCGAAAGCATAAAAAGCCTCAAGTTACAAATTAAAATAACATGTTTCTATAATAGAAAATATTTATAAACGGTTCTCATGTACCCACTGAAATTAATGCTTCCAAATTCAAAATTGATAGAATGTGATTAAGGAAATTATACAAATATTCAACTCATTACAAAATCTCAAAAGTTCTTTTTCGATTGTATATACAAGTACAAAACTCTCATATTATTTCAGTCTAAACTCTATAGAAAATGACAGAAAATAGTAAAATTTATAAATTTGATGAACTAGTCAATATTTTTAATTTTGAGAAAGACCAAATTCATTTTCCGACCAAATATGAGAATCCAAAGTCCAGATTCATGATCTTTTCAATATTTCCAAGAATCAACATACTTCGTACATTTATCTACCGTTTGGCACCAAAATGCAATTAAACAAATAAATTAGAGAGCACTTCCACGCATACTTAAAAAATTTTAACACCAATTTTAATTCAGATTTATAATCTAAATTCCAAAATCCATTTCATGAAAAAACTGTCTGATTCCAAAAATCTATTCCCTGAAACGAAACAAATCTATAATTTCATTCAGCAAAATCTTTTTAAATCCAAGAAGAAGTTTACAAACATGAAATTAACACTTCTAGAAGATAACAATACAAGAAGATAAAAAAGAATTTATTTAGTTGAATTCACTTGGCTAGAAATTTCTGAATCTACATTATATTCTATACTCCATAAAAAATGTCCTGAAAAATTATTGGTCAATTTAAAAATATGAACAAGTAATTTAGCTTAGAAGTCCTTACTTTGAAAATAATAATTCCTCCATTTTTGCAACAAAATTTTCTTAAACAATTATGGAACATTATCTCAAAATCTTTTCTCTGTTCATAATAAACCTGACAAAATAGACAAAATCTCAATAGAAAAAAAGGCTCACTGTGCACCATACCGAATACAACCTGCAGATTCGAAAAAAATAGGACTTGAATAAAGCCTCAAAATATCGAAAATAACACCCAATTTTCAAACCCGAGCCGAAAAAAGAAGAAAGTTTATTTAGGCCTTTTACAAAGGGAGAAAGACTTATCATTTCTATTTTCCAAAATAAAAAATGTTCTCTCCATTTTAATTTACCAATTTTCATTACTTTCTCTGCAAAAAAATATAATTAATGTTTAAAAAATCATGAAGTTATGAAAGTTAATTATAATATAATAAAAATTGTTATTGCACTTGATAAATTTGTTGATACTGTCAACTATTCATAAAAATTGTCTGATTAATCCTACAAATACGTCCAAGTTCCTTATCAAAAAGCTAAAATTTCAAATAATTTATTTTAATACCATGTAATATAAATATATTTGCAATAATACTGAGAATAATCAAAAAGCACCGAATTTGGACAAAAATGTTGTTCCTCGAATACCAAGATGAAATTCCGTCCTTGATAAATTGCTATTAGGATTAATCAATTTCAAAAAAGCTTCCATCAGCTCAACCGAATAAAAATCGATAGTAACAATAGCCAAATATGAAAAATCAAGATTACAGACTGTAAACAGAGTTTAATTACCTATGTGATCCAATATATATTAAAATATATTCAAAGAAAGTTTTTGAAAACGAGAAACGAATCACATATGCAAAGTCAGCAAGCTAACGATCAAAAGGGCCGGAAGTACAAAACCACGCCACAAAAAGAACCTGACTCTCGAACAACAAAGGCTCGAACGTAACCGGTGACCATTCGAGACCTCGGAAATTTGAAGAAACGACAAAGGACCTTCACCCCCTGGAAGTCTTTCTTCTCGAAGTTTCGGGCCCTCCTGATTTTCTTCCCCTCTCTTTCACGTGCAAAGCCGAGTAATTCAATCATTCGCAAGCACCCTTCGTTGCATAGCATAACAATACGAGTTTTATGTATGACGTTTTCTTAGTCTTTCTTCTCCCCCTCTTTCACTTTTTTGTATTTTTGTGGACTAGGTTCTCACCTTCCTTGCACTCCATATGCACTTCTGTTCTTTCCCTTCTTTCCCTCTTATTATTGCTTCGTAGCTGACACTCACACCCTTCTAGGTCTTGGCGTTTGGACAACCCACTTCCAACTCATGGACGCAAGGGAGCGGAGAATCAGGGGGAGTCATCGTCATCATCATCATCATCATCATCCAGATGAAGAAATCTGAAGAAATATGAAGCTACAGGAGTCAACGAGTGCAGCTGACTGCAGGAAATCTCAAGCTTCACCAGAATTCTGGAACTGTGAGTACCAACTTTATAGTGGAATTTTAAGGAATTTAAAGATGTTTCGGCTTTCTTCATTGATTTCAACCATAATTTTCATTTCCAGGAATCAAATAGAACTCAAAGGAAGGCAAAAGCAGTCTCCTTTTCTGGCAGACTCAAAACGAAGAAACCAAATTGAAGATGTTCTACATCGTCTTCTCTCAACACTCGCAGCGAAATTCACCTTCAAGATGTCGATTTTTATCACTTCAATGAAGAAACCAATCCACATCCATTAAAGATAAAAGGGGATAGAAGAATTCAAACCCTCTTTTCAATTCATCACCTTGGACAAGCTGAAGATGACATCACCAAACCCATCTACAAAGAAAACATTGGAGTTCCGGAAGAAGCATCATGGACAAGAAAGAAGGTCCACTCTGGGAGAATAATCAATCCTGCACTCACCTCGTCGAAAATCATCATTTCTGGCTGAGCCAAAGACTTTAAGTGGACTCGTCCATTCCAAAAAGGCATTCTACACAGCACAACAAATACTGTTCTCCAAATTCTAAATAGAATCCCTCAGATCATCGTTCCTTCGGCAAGATCACAAATCACAAAACAAGAAACGATTACAAATTATTTTATCCAAATCAGGATCACTTCCGAACATGGATCGAACAGTTACCCTAGCAGAATGTCTTCTCTTTCGGATCGCCTGGCTAAACGGTTCATCGTGCAGTTGGACCTTCGAAGCACCACAAGAGAAAAGCAACTTTTTTTCATTTACAGTCGAAAGCCACTTTTCGTTTCCTAAACCACATCTGACCCACAGAAAATTTTGCAACGAGCGACGTCACGAGTCTCTGGTGCAGCAAAGTTGGCCTGCCAGCCAATCTCCTGTCAGTCAGAAACAGTTTTACCCCGTCACCGTTCGCCGATTCTCGAAACCGGAAATCAAGTTCACCGAAGAGTTCAAGCAGGATGAGCCGTTTCCGAAATACAAAACAAGTTCACTCGGCTCTAGTGACCTCTCTTCCCAATGGATCCAGCAAATGGAAATTGACTCTAAATCTCCAAAAATATTTCGAGTTCCTACCGGAGCGAAAAAGTTAAGGCCCTCGAAGATTTTTCGAAACACGACCAAATTACTCGTTCTCAAATCGAACGGGTGGATCATCTACAAGAAATAGAAACTTCAGGATCAGCCAAATTTCCGACTCGGAAGCTCTCGATTCATTGGATCTCTATCGACCTGGAAGAAGGTCTCATAATCACTTTTTGCAGCAACCTACCAGGATCAGCGGAAGCATCGCTTTTTGCTTTGAAAACTTGAGAATCGCACCACCAGCGTCCGAAAGCGAACACGATTACAAATTTTCTACAAGTCGATCCAATATTTACTTTTCCGAACACTAATCATCACCAAGCAAACCACTAAAAGGGAAGCTGAAGAATTGAAATTCCTAAATCAGTCTCGATTTTAGGACCGCCTCAATATTTCAAATTTGAACTTTACAGTCAAATTTCTATTTCAAATCCTCATTTTCAAATCCACATTTTCAAACATTTTTTTTCCAATCCTCATTTGCAAATATTTATTTTTCAATCCTCACTATCAAAGACTTATTTTCAAATCCTCATTTTCCAATATCCAGCAAACTTTCGATCCTCACAGAATTTCCAAAATGCAAACCTTTGGAGCCGAAATTCCAAATAGACGCAAATCCTCTTTTGACAATTTTTCAAGGACATCTCCTTGAGCATCAGGAAGAGGCATCAAAAGTGCGACGAGGCATTTCAAAACACATGAAAAAAGATCCGAGGATCGGATTCTGGCAAAATCGGCCTTTGGAGCCGATCACGTGGGCATTCTTATGTTTATTCACCGTGGGACCTTTTCTCTCATCGAGGACAGCCGCCGTCGTGGGATTACACCGTCGCCACAAAAACGTAATATATTTTTTTGCACTTCATTTTTAAGAGTCGTACAGCCGATCTGTATTCCTTAGCTTGGAACTCTAATGGCGAGCCATAAAAAAATAATAGTCCGGCTAAAAACAAGTACAATTACAAGACTGGAAATTAAACAATCAAATAGATAAATTAAAAATCTCCAGATTTGTCAAAAAATGTTTCAATATCGCCATTTTTGTTCCTCGCTGTGTAAAGTACAACTTGAGGGACTTGGAACGAGAAGGCCGTATAAACTCTTTAGACCACAAAAGAAATATTCTTGAAATTTTTACTGAATCTTTTGTCATTGAAATACAATAGCAGTAATAATTTCCCTTAATAATTTTTCTTAATAATTTCTTTTGTAATCTCAAAATTTTCGACGATACGGCAGTCACGATCAAGGCCCTCGTTTTTAAATCGTTAAATGTTAAGTACAGCAAAAATTATGACGGCTGTCTAGAATTAACATTACTTTTAAGTTACTTTATTATTATTTCATTTTTATTTCTTTTATTTCAATTTTGTTTTATTTTTTTATTATTTCTTTCATTGCGTGTATTTACCGAGAGGAGCAGATTATGCAAGACATTACATTCAGAAGAAAACAGTTAAAACAGATTTTTCTGATACTATGTGTAATTTCATTCTCTCGGCTTTTGGGTGAAATTTTGCAGTCATTGAGAAAATCTGACCAGGGTATAGAACTGTACAAAATTGCATTTTTTAATAACTGCAGAGTTTATCCAAAAGTTTATATTTGTCTCGCGCTTGAAACCGTCGAAAACTTCCACCCTTCTGATCTGCAAAAAAACAGCATAGACAAACTTGAATAGTTATTACTACTCTAGTATTTTGAGATTTGCAGACAATAGTGAATTAAGATAATTTTGAATTACAAAAGAATCGTACGGTTTCAATCCGAGCTACAAATTTCCATTTATTTTCATATAATTTTCATTAATTTCGATTTTACTTAAGTTTCATATGATTTATTTTTTTTATCCCAAAACAATTTAACTAAAAAATTACAAAAAAAAAAAGAAATTAAAAAGAATTCTGAATTTAAAATAATTCCGAATTTACAAGCAGCATCGGTAAATTCTGCTACTGTATAAAATATGTTCTCCATCATCGATACAATATTCCGGTTGTTACGAAATTGACTGTTGATGTTTTTGGACTTATTTTAACAGAAATCATTGTTATATAGTTGTATAGAAGGGAAATTGTGCGCGCGGATTTCGAAAAGAAAGGTCGGATCAAGATTTCTCGAAATCGTGACAAAAAGTCTAAAAAAAAGAATTAGTTTCAAAAATTCCTCCACGGTTTCGCGAAATGCTCTGTTTTCGGAATTCGTGCGCTGCATCCGGAGCTTTTTGAACGATCCACGCACATCTGCTTCGAAAATTTTTATTATTTTCTTTTTTGAGTTTTCTATATTTTATTTATTTATTTTCCGAATCCACGCATCGTTGCGGTTGTAAAATGGCTTGTTTTTCCCACATTTTATTTTCATCGTTCTTTCGGAATCTTAACAATAGTCGAATGCTAATTTAATTTTTAAAAATAGATTTTTTTAAACTCAAATTGAAACAAAATCAAAAATTAAATAAGAAAAATTTGCTGCGGGCAGCGAATTTTTGGTCAGTTCAAAAAAAATCAAAGTTTACAGTTATAAATTCAATTTAAAGTTTTTTTTTCGACATTTTTAAGATTCCTCTACGTTCCTTAAATTTTAGTTCGGTTTAGGTTTTTTTTTTTATTTTTTCTGATGCTGCTGTCCCAAAAGACAATAAGTGGATGAACACAACCCCAGTGAAATAAATTAAAGTTGTTTATACTGGTCGAAAGACATTAGACAACGATTAGATTAGTTAGGTTTTAGGTTTTCCAAAATGCTTATCGGTTATAGATTAGTTTAGGGAATAAATTTAGGATTTTCTTTATTTGCTTTAGAATTTTCTTGTGTGTATTTTCGCATTGGTTTAGCTTTAGTGTAGAATAGATTAGATAGGGATAGTACAATCGTCACTATACCCAGAATTTTTCGTTTGGTTTTCACTCAGTTTTCCATTATTTGCTTTCGAATCATAAATATTCGAATCAATCCGTAGTTTTCCAATCTCGATATTCCTTCAATGTTAGATTTATCGATGTATAGATTCCCAGAAAAGTTAGGATTAGGACAAACGTTATTTTAACGTTAATCTCGAGTTAGAATAGGTTTAGAACAATTGTGGAAAGTATTCGTCGCAACAGTTTTTTTTTTAATATTAATTTTGGTAATTGTCAATTATTTTTATTAAACAATACTTTGAAGTGCCTTTGCAGATTAATGGGTTCATTTTTCTCAAAATATATTCTCAAAATTGAAGTTTCTCTTTTATTTTTCTTTTTCAGTTTTCTTTTCGATATCCATCAGATTTTTTTTTATTTTCTGTTTCATTTGGGTTCAAATTTGTTAAGGTTGTTATGTTTTCTTTCATGTTTCGATTTTTTCGCTGTTGTAACAATTTATCGCAGTTAAGGTGTCATAAAAGTTCTCAGTTCAATTTTTCTCGACAATTGACATCAGCTTATCTTTCTTTTCAGGTGCTTACGTTTGTTTTCGGTTTTCTGTTCATTGTTTGACTGAATTGTTGTTTTTAAGTTTTCCTTTGGAAAGGTGCCCCATATTTTTGGGTCGTAAATTACGCTTACCGTTTTTCTGAACATTTTTATATACGTTGTCCGTTGGATTAACTTTTTTTTTTCTCAAGAAATTTTTATCATTAGATGTTAATATTTGAATATGCCCGTTTTGTTGATTAGTTTCTGGCAACGTTGAGTTATTTGTTTCTGTATAAAGTATGGAATTTATACAGTTCATGTTAAGCATTGTTATTGTTGACCGGTTACGTTTGCATCTGCTACTGTTTTTAAATAGTTGAAGTTATTCGTTTTCAGTGTTTGTTTCAATATTTCATTATGTTTCTCATTCACTCTTTGTACGTTGATATTAAGTTTGGCCACCAAAGTTATTACGTTTATCAGTTTGGTTTATACAAGTTAAATTTGGAAGAATACAACAACACTTATTCAAAACGAATTTCTGGAAAAAATACTCTAAAACTACTTCAATAATAATCTAAAATAGTACAATAAAAATGTTTATCATTTTGCGAAATATTATCCTTGATTAAATACGTGTTGTTGTAATTCTACAATACCGAAAGTTAGTTCTCTTGACTCGAATCTCATGTTATTGTTCTGATTCAATGTTGATTTAAACTTCAACTGTTTTATCATCCTTGATATTGTCATTCTGTCGTTAATTAGAAAACTGAAATTTGTCGTCTTAAGTACGAAATTAAGTTTATTACGCCGTTGATATAAAAATGTTGAAAAATTGTTGAAGCTGCTTGAGCAAATCATATCAAAAGACAAATTGCTATGGTGCTACATGTTTTGTTTTTGAAAATGATGCGGGTTACGTTTTTTTGTTAAGACATACCATAAATCCTAATCCACATCCAATTTCCTTCAAATTGTTATGGCAACGACTGTTTTTGTTATAAGTTGCGAAATAATCACCATTTTTACCTCGTGAACCCAAA
The DNA here is from genome assembly GCA_900474325.1 of Synergus umbraculus. Taxonomy (NCBI): domain Eukaryota; kingdom Metazoa; phylum Arthropoda; class Insecta; order Hymenoptera; family Cynipidae; genus Synergus; species Synergus umbraculus. The sequence continues at coordinate 68,466 of UCOK01006480.1, read as the reverse complement.
AATTTATTACATTCTGGATACAGTTCCTAAATTTTTATTTTCTCCAGATGATCCCACCTTCCAAATCCTTCGTTAATTTTGCGAAAAACCAATATTTTAAAACACCGTTACGAAATAGATGTTAAATAATGTATCTGATGAAAAATTTATCTGACTACAAACCGAAATTTGTACATAGTTTGATATTGATCCAAATTCCTACCTTCCTGCAAATATATTTGTACACAGATAAATTTACAACAGAATTAGCTTTAGAAACTTTATGTAGCCAGTTTTAAGTACATACTTCATTATGGTTTTATTATTTTTTAATCAACTATGTTAATGTTGCATATGTATCGATGAAGTTTGGTTTCACCAACGTGCCTTAATGTTAGAATTTTCGATTTGCGATACTTTCCACAAAGTCTAGACCTTAGTTAAATTTTAAGGACGTAGGATAATGCAAATAAAATGTTCGAACAAACATGCTATTTTACAAGTGTCACGTGTGCGTAGTTTTGTATGCTTTTTAATAAAAAAAAAAAGGTAATATAATATTGTTGTATTCACTGTTTCATCCCTCTCCTTCCTTTAAAATTAATAAAGATAACAGAAATGAAGTTCGTTTGGGATTTTAAATTCATTTATTTGAATTAGCGCTTGTTCTCTGAAATAAAAAAAAATAAAGGAAGCGCGCAAAGTGAGCACTGCTTGAAGTTCGAAAGATTTTGAGCCTAAAATTGGCAGTCGATAAACGTAATATAAAAGCATAAATACACATTGCAATCAGAAGTAGGTAAGCAATGCCTTTGTGTCAAATTAATCGATAAATTCATGGTACTCGTTGCTGGCAAAGTATTCTGAATTTGTAGAACTTCATATCGACTACAACAGATGTCTGAATCCTCTATTTATAAACGCATGCGCGGAAAATATATGGTATGTCTGCCGGAAGGAAAACAAGCAGTAAGTGCGACGCGAAGATGATTCCGCTAATTTTTAATTGAAAATTCGTACAAAAAGTGACTGAATCATTGACTGTAGTTAGTCATTTTATCTCAGAATAATGACACATCATACTAAGAGTTGACACCTTCTACGTGTTTTAAATCGAATTTTCATTCCGACAATGGACGACACCTGGATAGAAAATTACGAAGCTGTTATGGAAATATTAAGTATGTTTCAAAAATCAAATCTTTTTAGATGAAATCTTAAAATCGGTCCTTTTATAACTTATACAAATCATTTATTTTTCATTTTTAGGTTTTATTTTTAAGGTTTTCTTATTTTTAAATTAAACAATATGCTTTATCAGTTTCTGAAATTTCCTTGAAAAAATAAAAATTATTTTGAATTGCATCGACCTATACGTATAAATACCAGATGTCTGGTCTGACGAATTTTGTTTATTTTATTTTTTTTTACATTTACTGGATTAAGAATGTCAAAAAAAGTTCCCAAAACGATTTCTTTTATTTTTATTTATTAGCAGAACAATTTTAGCAGAACTATCAGAACCTGGCAAGATTTTACAGGATTTCAGAAAAATGTATGGTATTTTAAAGAGTTCTAAAAAATTTTAGGGATTTTGATTGATTTAAAAAATCCTAAAATCTCACTATTATGAGATTTTAAATGATTTTAAGAGATTGAGAGATTCCAAAAGACTTTCAACAGATTTCCAGACATTTAAAGTGATTTTAAGGAAATTGAAGGAATTTAAGAGACTTCAAGATCTTAAAATCCCAGAAATCGTCAGATAAATTAACGTACTAACTTTCTAAAATTTCTTTCATTGATATTTTAATTCCAATAAATCTTTTAAAAAATCATCAGACTAGACATCGTAAACCTCAACCATTTAAATTTGAAAATTGCACATTCTTGTATTTCTAGACAGGAAAACGCATTTCTATCGGTGTAATGAAAATCTAATAAAAATGATCTCGTTAGACATTGATCAGAGTCATTTCTTTATGTTTACAGGAAGATCGGAAGTGAACGCGACGTAAACTGTCAAGTTTCTTCAAGAGATTGTGAACAAGTGTCAACGAGTTCACGAGGCGTGCGTACACCTCGATCAGCTGATAGCTTTGCTGGGGGTACGAGGTACGCTTTATCTGGTGGGTGCGGGGTCATCGGGAGGGGGTGTGCTACGCCTGCGGGGGCGGCGGGGGTATTTCGTGACTAGTGTGGCGCGAGCCGCTGCGGAGTTCGGTCCTCGTGTTGCGAATAGTTTGTAGTGCGGTGGCGCCTTTTCATTGATACTGTCATTCTGTCAAAAATTAAGGGTGCTCTGGCGCCTTTGTGTGAGTGTCTCTGCTTAGAAGAACTGGTGGGAGAAGGAGATCAAGGGCCAGCATGAGCTCCAGAGAAGTCACCCTAGTCGGCGGCTCCCCTTGGGGCTTTCGCATGCATGGCGGTCATGACCTGCATCAACCCCTCCGCATCTCCAGGGTGAGTAAATGCTTCATCCTCCTCACTTCTAACTTTCCTTTCCTTCCCTTTCTTTTCCTTTTTTTTTTCTTAGGCAAAGCTTCTTTCAGGAAACCAATGTTCCAACTTTAGTTATCATGTAGTTAAAAACTGAAACAAGTTACTTGAGATTTTTAAACCTCGTCGATCTAATTTTATAAAATCTTAACTTCCAAAACCAACTCTGATGTGCATTTATAGAGAGATTATAAAATTCAAGGCATTTAATGTAACAGTGTAATCTCTGCACTTTGAAAATATTAACAATCACTTCAAACTGAAGGTCGAGTTTTTTGTTAAATTCTAAGACTTTGAAACTCGTTCCTGGCACTCAATTGCCCAATTTTTTGTTTTATCGAGTACGATTAGTTTTTGTTTATGTCGGTTACGAGTGGATCAATGATAAATGGTCGGGTATATTTCGCAGAGGAATCAAAGGAGCTGGGATCCAGACTCGGAAGATTGCTCAGATTTATTCTAAGGTGGCAACTTGTATACTTTCATCAGTCTGGAATTCTGGAGGCTGTTGATTGCAATATTTTTTTCCTCAGAAGATTACATACTCGTTATGCTAATGAGGCGTCGAGTGAGATACACCAAACAGTTTAGGATGTACAGCATGTGATAATAAGGATATGTTGCGTCTTAGGATATTATGTAGTGTCTTAGGATTATGAAGTTTTTTAGCCCCAAGGTTAACCAAACGTCAGTGACGTTCTCGCTTACTTATACTGATTAAAGTTTAAAGCCAGTCACGTTACATCGAATCATCCGTTACGTACTCTTGTTAATCTCGAGTGCGTAAACTCAATGGTTCGTTTCCTAAAAATAGTGCAGTCTTGATGGAATAGACGTTATCAGAAATCATCTGTAATTCATTAACGGTTCTTGGAATTTTATGCTATCCATGCCAGATGGAATTATATTTAATCATCCACGCTCCATTTCAGTCTAATTAATTCAATTATACAATTCTACATCAATGAAAATCAATTATCAACTTCAGTTAAGCTTCAACTGGGTATCTAGTAAATTTTTCCCACGAAATTCCCGGACAATAAACGATTTAAGCCAATTTATGTGTTTTTTTCCTATCTATCTTTACGTTATCTCTGAACTTCATTCAAGTTGCTCTATTTTCTTTTACTTCCGTATCAATAGTCATAAAATGTAGGCTACGTAAAACTTATCTTGTTTCTCTATAATAAAAAAATAAGACATAGTCTCTAAAGGTCATATTGATTAATTTAAAAAATTCCTTTACGTTCATTGTAGCAAGATAATAAAATAGTATAATGAAGATATGAATGAATAATCATTGTGTACACAAATTTAACAAGACAATCACATATTAATCGAGAAAAAATGTACCCTGAGGGTCAATAGCAATCGCTCTAGATATGAAGCTAATCAAAGTACGAAAGCTAATGAAGTCTCTTTTAAAAGTTTAAAACCACTGATAAATTATGTACTATTTTCTCCAAAGAACTCATTGTCTCTTTAAAGATGCTAAGTACTAAGCTCTCTGACTCTTCCCTGTTTTCTGTGCAGATGCAGAATTGCAGACACTGACAAACCTAAGACCTTTTATTGATCGATTTCATTTCTGCTTTTACATTTACTTCGTCTCGTAAAATTCCTTCCACCGAGTAGCAAATGTTCAGGAATCACCAATTTAAATTTCACCTGATTTTTTATTAGTAAAGTTTTATAAATTACGAAATCTTTTATAGCAGAAAAGTTCTATCCATAAAATAACTGAAAAGTTTTTCTAACGTTTCAGGATATTATATATATTATGTATATCGTTTTCTCTATCTTATGATGCTGCAGTAGTGCTCTTTCATGGTTTATCATTTGAATGCTTCCACTGTACTCCTATAAGCAGGAAAGTGCACTTTCCTCCGAGAATGTTCAAGAAAAAGGTTTTTCAATCCGCGAAAGGAGAAACGAAGTGAGAAAAAGTTGAAACGTTCTTCTCTTTTATATGAGAGGGGATTGCTTAGCTTCAGAAAGGGATTTATTCAAGAATTTTCGGTTTTATTCTTTTTAAATCTGTTATTATTCTACTCATTTTCTCCATTATGAGCTGAGGGGACTTTGCTTAAGGTTATCATTAATTAATGAAGAGCAAGAAAATTCTCCTCAATCTCAAGCTCTGCGAAAGGAAATTAAAAGTATGGTAATTGAAAAATATACTGAAATATAAATCTAGCTGATTTATATAGTCAATTTCAAAATTTCAATTCCCGTCGATGAATTTGAGATTCAACAAATTGAATTTGATAATCCCTCTCTTAATCTTTCCTATCTGCTGCAGCAGTTCGAAATTAATCCCTAACATACATTATCTTATTTGCTAGATTCCGAAATGCAGCGATGACACAAAACTATTCAACCGAGAAATCTCATTAAACGCGGAACTTTATCGATTTTGGAAATTAAGGTTTACCGCAAAGAATTCATGTCCAACATCGAGTATATGATACACAGATGACAATTCGACCTATATTTTAAATTATCATATGTCATTTAGCGCTACCACTATAATATAGTAGAAATTTAATTTATTGATCATTAATTCAATTGACTGTCTGGAATTTCCAATAGAATGAACTAAATATCAGATTAGAAATAAATCCGCGGGCTAATTTGAATAAAAATTTCCTCTTGAGGCGATAAATTGGATAAGTCAAATAAAACTTGAATTAAGTTATTCAAGGAGATATTTATTCTCAAGTTGCTTCGCTGCATTTTGCGGTGGCGACAGAATAAATCGAATTATGTAGACCCTCCTTGTCTGCCTTGAGGCTATTAGACGCGATTATAACTCCAAGTTTTCGTTCCTGTCCTGCATATTTATTGGTAATAATTCCGCGGAAGAATTATTAAAGTTACATTAATAATTAGGTTAATGTGTACGGAACATTATTATTATAATAGGGAAATATTGTATATTATTAAGATACTAATGTCATTAATAAAATATTCAGCTGAAGGAGTCATCAGCTTCGCAATAGCATAGTTGAGCTAAGAAATTTCTTGAATGAACTTTACTAACTTCGAGACTCTTTCATTAAAAAGACATTAATGTCAATTTTAAGAAAGTAAAACCACAGATTTTTTAAGGATTTACCGCCTGGTGTTGCAGCATCTCCATCTGAAAGTATCAAAATATCATTAATTTAAAATTCAAGTTGAAATTAAGTCATTTTTCTAACAAAAGAATATTTACCTGGCTGGTTCTGGAAAATTGCACGATGTTCCCTGAACCTCGTGCTCTTGGTAATCCTTTAATTGGCACTTGAACTTGCACTATCACTTGCACTATCACTTGCACTATCACTATATCACTACATCACTATCAATATTACTTGCACTTGGATTTTATAATTAGATAATTTAATTTCACTGACTAGAAAATTTAATTTCACGGACAACCTTCCCGACTGCGACGAGTTCAAAATCAAACTGAGAGAAAAGGAGCTGAAGGGACAACTAACACCCGTAAACACAACAAACACTAATAAACGTGACCTGCCGAACAATAAATTAATTCAGGTGGAAATTTCTCTAAATCGGAAATCCTACGAGTACTAAATAGTAAACAATCAATTAGAGGACCGAAATTAAATGAAATGGCCTTCATACGTTCAACCGTAAACAAACTGAATATTTTGTCAGTGACTGATCTGTATCATTTATTTTGAAATTGAAATATAGAAACCACTTTAACTGAACGTGATAAATAGTAAATAAAAAAAATATTGGCATTATTAACGTTTTTGTTATGATACAAGATTTTGAAATTTGTTTTTCGTTTCCTTGTACAACTTTTATACCCTAATATTGTATTATCCATAAGATAGATTAATAGATACCATTTTAAATGATTCTAGTTCGTTAAATATATTTTTTGCGACGTTTTTTTATATAATTGATGCGAGTTGAATGTTTTCTGGTCTAAAACCAGTTTTTATTTCGAGAGAGAAACATTTTAGGGGCATCAATTCAAGCCTTGATGGGCAATTACAACGAGTAGGTCACGTTGATTAGTGAACTTGAACTAAACGAGCAACAGCTTTAATTGCATTCGCTGAGAGCGAGAGTTTCGATTATTCTGAGAAGCACTAGAAATATTTCCTCCCACAGAAATCGTAGCTTCTGTTTTTACTGATATACAAAAAATTGATGCTTTTTGTAATTTCATATTTCAAATAATCTGAAACAGTAAATAAATAAATATTCTGTTGACGTATCAAAGGCGTATACATATATATAGTACGATTCATATAACACAGTTTGGAATTTGCGAGATTTAGAGGTTTCGAGGGTTTGAGGGTTTCAGAAGCAAACATGGAATCTATCTCGATGGTAATATTAGTCTCTCTACTCATAGCATGAGGAAATATATATAGAGAACATTTCAGTGGCTTTGATTTCAGTTTAGAATTTAGAATCTCATAAGCATGCGAGCACACTAATTGCGCTTTTTTTAATCTTCAGGCTTACAGAGAAGCTCCACTTTGTTGTTTTAGCATCCGTGAAATTTCACGGATGCTAATTCTCTGAAGTATGTAGATTGGAATTCAGTTCAAACAAACCTGCCCCTAAAAAATAGCTCTTTAAACAACTTGTGATTATACAATTGGCAATTTATAATCTGATTCTCATCAGATGCAAAATATATGAAGCAAAGAGTATTTTTAATGCAAGACTTCCTCTCGATTGCATAACACGACCTTAATGAATGTTATGGCAGTAGAATCACGTGGAATTTTACGCATAAGGTAAAGACGCCCACGCGTGAGGTGAGGTGCACCTGTTCAGCTCACTTGAATATATGGGAGCAGTTGACAGAGATAATTTGTACCTGTGCGAATGTATGAATGTGTGGGGAACTCGATTCTTCTGGCATTGACATCACGTATATATTTCAATGTCACGTGCACTTGGAATAAAATACTCAGTTCCTCACTTGCCGTAATGAATGAACTAATTATTAGTCTATAAAAGGCAGTATGACTCCTTTATAATTAAAAGATGATTTAACAATATCTGCTGAAAGAGTTAGAAGCTTCCACTGCATAAAAGTAACTTTAATTCCTTATAGTGTCAATTTGTAACATTCTGCGCAATTCTATTCAACACTTTTTTTAGAAAGAAAATTCATGAGCAGCATGTACGTAAATACATTTACGTAAATGTCTTTGAGATTCTCTGAATATACCGTATATCTTTTTTGTCTGGAAGCATATAGAACTTGCTATTTTTCGCCACAAGTGCTATTAAGAACAACAAGAGGAACGTACTAATAATAAGTGAACGAGAGTAATATACGTTCCCGTTACGGAAAACTTATAATTTGTCCTGAATTTCCAGACACAAAAATAATTTAGAATTACCAATTTTTTAAATATTTGATACTTATATCTACGTAACTATAAAAAGGGACTTTTAAAATTTGTTATACTCGAGTTGTTAGAAATGATTTTGAATTTACCTTGTTAGTTCACAACAATTGGGATCACGTGCGAATTGATAACAATGCAAAGCAGATTTCACGGTCATTCGATATATAGTCGAGTGAATGGCAATCTGCAATCTACTGCAATTATACTGACCTTCCTTTTGATTGCAACGATAATCTGCAAAAGAAAATAAAAAAATTATTATGAATCCAAAAGTAGAAAAAGAATTTGTTTGAAAAAAGCCACAGTTTTTCGTAAAAAATATATTATTTGTAAATTGAAGGCTTTGCAAGGCTTATAATATTCACTCAGAAGAGAACGAATCAATTTTTTGCGATAGATGTATATATATGGATAAGCAAAGATTTATTGTATAAATTAGCAAATTATTTGCAATTCAATTTCAATGAGATGCAATTTAGATTCAGTGACAGGATCAAATTAAAATATTGTTGTAAAAACGCTGAAAAGCTTATGATGTTTAAATTCAAAGTTTCTATCGTTTCTATTCCAAAATAAAGAAAATGAAAAATAAACTCTAGAATCTGAATTTTAAAATATCCTCTTTTATATTTTTCTTCCTTTTTATCAAGAGGATCCTTCAACATCCGATGCTCTCGTTTGCGTTCTTCATACGTATATACGTATATATTTTTCCCCTTTCCTTTCCATTTTTTCATAGGATGTGAAATACCCTATATACGTGCCATTTCACATAACTCCCAGCTAGTAAGAAAGATAATGAAAACTATGTCATCGTAACTCGAAGAAAATAGTACTTTTATCATGGTGCAGGAAGATGAAACTTTAACATAAAGTAGTTTGTATAAAAAAATAAATAAATAATAATATAATGTAAAAACTAAATACGACGTAGTAAAAAAGAATTATATATGTAATACTTTAAAAAATCATTGCTTCAAAAACAGATTCACTGGTTAAAGTTTAATGATTTCTTGACCTATTTGACCCGAATCACCTCGTATTTTAAACAGCTGCCACATCTATGTCTAGCGATGACGATGTACGAAATTTCGCGAAAATAGACACATGCAAACTGTCTTGCTGCAGCTTGCAATTTATCAAAATGCCCTCTTTTGTTAATTAGTGTAGTTCTGAAAAGTGTTCAATTTTATTGTTCATCTGAAATAATTGATATTTTTAGTATTTTAAGAGTTTAATCGATGCAAAGTGTGAGAAATTCGACGAGAAAAAAAAACTTGGCACAAAAGCTCTTTTTCCTTTCTCAAGATTCTCTACGAAAGAAACCAATTGGCAAACTCTCACGTCAAAGATAAATCAACCTTGACCGAAGAATTCACTGAAAATTTAATTCCAGTCTCGGTATGATCAATAAAGGCATTTGAGACATAAATTTAAATCTTGAAAGATTCAAGATGAGTAGACAAATTGAGGTTTACGTTTTTATAAATCGTAGTTATTATTTTTACAATAAACATATTTTCCATACAAATGTTGACATCTTGCTATGGAGACTGAAATATAACTTGGGTTATTGGCAACAAATCTCTTCGCGACATTATATTAGCTGACAGCTGAGTGTAGAATTTTCTAAAATTACTTGTAGAGTTTGTGGATATTGTATCTTACAAATAGTAAGATAATTATTCTAAAAAACAAGTAATTGTATAAAAATACAATACAGATAAAATTGTAAAATCTCTTTTACATTTTATGGACAATCAATGAGCAAAAACACATTGTTAAAATACCAAGGACAATTATGGAATTTACCAGAACTATGGACAATCGTATTTTCTCTGTCAACCTAGAAACTAGGGATGATGTCACGTTTCTCTGACAATATCATTTTACAATCTCTATAGTAAATTTGCATTTCGATTGCACGCTGTACTGTCGTTTAAAATCATTGCAGAATCTCGCACTATAATTTAATAGTGTCATCTGAAGCTGCAGCAGACTTTTTTAATTATCTGTATTATATATAGTTATTTAAAATGTAATTTCCATTTTTATTGCTCGATAGCTTCCATTTTATAATTCTTTCAGATATCAATTTTAAAATAAATTGTAATTTAACTACTGAATTACAGTCCTCTCACTTATCATGAAGCTATTAAAAAGAAAATTTATTAACGCTTATATGGAAATATAACGGGAAAAAATCTCTGCATAGTGATATCTTTAGTTTGTTGGAATTAATTTAACATTAAGATATGATTAAATTGACCTAAAACTGGTTATAAACCCAATATATTTAAAGAATTCACAATTTCCGCTCTCTTGTTGATCTTGATATCATTAACGAAGAGCCTAGATTCAAAACGAATTGCATAGTCACGATTTTGTAAAAAGTATTCTTACATAATTACAGCCTCATTAAATCATATCACGAGTTTCTAAAGAGCTTAATAAGGGAAAGCTCACGATTCAGTTTTAATGAAAAAACTCAACATAAAAAAATTTGAGCCGCGCTTAAGTTATACTAATTTTAGGCCATTTAGTTTCTCCGTTTTTTACGAAACTTGTTTATTCAAGGCTAATGTTGGTGTTGTTGAGCAGGATTCTTTTCTGATTTTTATAAATGTCAAATGCAGCAATGGTTTCAAAAGTTCTGAAATTAATATCTCAACTAGATATTATACAATTGTCATGCAATTGCAGTCCGGAACAATAACTTACTTCAGATTTCTCAAGTGCCCATTGGCTTTCTAGTATCAAGTGTTATTACAACGCTTAGGATCACCTTCCATCCAAGATCAGTCTTTCCGAAAGAACAGTGATCCTCGTGAGATTCGATGAAATCCCAGAATCCCAATTCGGATGGAGAAAAATTATTCTTTCAATTTAAAATGATTGTATATTTATAGCTTAGAAATATGTATCTACTTATTTTACGAATCAGAACTCAGGGACTTTTATGATAACTTATGACCTACAATTCTTTAATGAGAGCTTATGACATAACTGGAATTTTTGGATCAAGAATCTGCATAATTGGACACTTGAGTTGCGATTTATAACAATTGGAGATGTAAATGTTTCAATCTAAGTCTGACGATTTTTTTAGATTCATTGCAATAACCAAAACTTTTATACTTATTAACTATAAAAGGATTTTAAGAGAATTTATAAGATTTCTAAAGTTATAAAAGGATAACTGTCAGATCAGTTAAAAATATCCAAATGGTATTTGCAACCAGATATGTAAAAAAATAAATTAAAAAAAATCGTGAGACTAGAAGTCTGAACTGCTAATATAATGGTCATCTTGAGGTGATGATAATTTCCGGTGATCTTCATTTAAGTCGACGAAAAGTGGCATTCCGGGCTTCGGCATTTGTTCTTGACAGGCATTGTCAATCAATTAGGAACTCAATTAGCACCAGTTAGAGCCTCGGTCAACTCAACTACCCACCTACTTCTATTCACGATCTACGGTAATACGGACTCGAGCGTGTCGATTAAGTCTGACCAAGTTTACATCTCAGTTTCAGGAAGCTCCACTTTACCTTTCGATTATTTTACTGTATTCCCAGGTAATCAATTAAACTTGACTCAACACTTCGAAGCGGCGAGAATTTCTCCTCTTCAATTAAAATCCTCAGTTTATTTTATTTGTTAAGACTGAAATATAGAGAATTTATTATTCTTATTATTATTATTATTGTTATTATAGAGAATTCAACATAAGCAACAGTTTATAAATTATAATTTTCTGAAATATGAATGTCATCCTTAAAATCCTCCGTAAACCCAACTGAAGATGCTGAATCCTTGTAATTGGGATTGTAATACATGTCAGAAAGAGTGTAAGATTTTGTCGGAGATCTTTTTCGAGCTTCCTGTTCCTTTTTTAACATCTTGCGATCTTTTCGTCGACTCATGCCAAAATATTGCCGTTTTCTTTGAGGTTTTTTTGCACCCCTGGATCTAATATTGGCTCGTCTAACCGAAAGTGGAATAGAGGAATGAAGTTCGAAGCTTTTGAGTCTCGGTGTCGAAATACGACTTTTGGGTAAAAAGTAGTGTCCACGTTTTTGCTTCATAATTCCAAATTCCACGCCTCGTTTAAGAGCTGCAATAATCTGCAATTTAAAATGATTAGAAGCAATTCGGAATTGATTGTTCTGAGATTAGCTTACCCTTCTTTTTGCGGCTCTTTTAGGGTAACATTGCGAAATATACTTGAGTATTTTTCTAATCGTGACACCGTTAGTATCTTGCAGATTTTTTAATGCGTCTATAACAATATTTATGACATATTCTGAGCCAATGATTTTCCCTTCATTTATCACTTTTTTAAAGCATTGAATGCCAGCTTTGAAATTATTCGTCATTATCGTCGAAAATTAGTCATTTTGATATTAATTTCTGAGTTTGTCGATCGACGGCAATCATCCTGATTATTATTTTGACGTATTTACTTTTGAATTTCCGAAAAACCATCTGGGGAAATAAAATCGTTTTTAGTTTCTATGGTAACAGTTGTCAACTAATTTCAATGTACATAAAAAATTACTCCTTAATTTAAGTACATGATTCTTTTGAATTTTGATGAATGATTGAATTTTAAAGAATGAATATAAGAAATAAAATGAACTTGTAATACATTATGACAGTTCTTTATTTCTGAAACCGCGGTTATCAGTTCCCAGCAGCTTGTATTTATTCTCCGATTGTTTTCATCCTAGGAAAAAAAGTGATTATCATGTGGGGATATAGCTCAGTGGTAGAGCATTCGACTGCAGATCGAGAGGTCCCCGGTTCAAACCCGGGTGTCCCCTAAGTCCATTTTTTTTCTTTTTCATTCTATAAATTTAAGAGTCCGTAATAATTTCCAACTTCTATAAAATCTCTAATATTTTTATTTTAATATTTTTAAAAACTATTAATAATTCTCGATTTTCTGGAATAATTTCATGAATTCAAGGTATGTGTATACATATATATGACAAGAGCCCACGTCATGTTAATGTGCGCAAGTGTGATACCGTTTGCGCCCACGTGGTGAGAGATGTCTCGCCCACAATCAATTTGTCCGTTTCTATACGGCTGTGGATACATTTAATTATAAGGATGGTACCAAATTGGAGGTAAAATCTAATTAGACACTTTCCATTATTTATTATTTGTCTTTCCAGAATAATAATTTATAGGAGAATAAAATATTTTCAGTATTATTATTTATAGAACGTGAGTAACACAAGAGTTGCAGTTTTTATGCAAGATGATGAATTACGTCTGCAGTGACTTATGTTAGACACAAACTCGAGCACAAACTGCGATATCTGAGGATTCCAGTTGGTTTCACGTCAATGGTGAACTATTTCGATCAAAATGGTCTAAATCCGGTTTCAGAATTCTGGATTATTTGCAACGGGCATTTGGTTATTGAACAAAAGGCATTGAAATTGGCGAAGCCGGTAACCATCGATCGATCAAATATTCCGTGTCCTCACTCCTCAATCACAAACATTGTTAGACATTATTAGACATTATAGACATTTAGACATTGCAGTTTATATTTTCTGTCAGTAAAATAATAATAATAATTTAGCTCAATTCTAATTTATGTTATTTTCCCTTTTGAACTCGTTTCTAATATGGAGCTTTGCATTATTTATGAAGACGTGAATGAACGTATTAATATTGCAAGTTTAACTGCAGGCACACCTTGAGGGTTCTTATTTCACTTTAGTACTAAAAAAAGGCATTCATCACTGAGACATAAGGCTATGCAGAAACGTATTCATAACGTGCCATAATAAGCCTTGACAGCGGAAGCTTTGGTGCAAAATGAGGAATGGGGCTAAATTGCTAAAAGCTTCCACCAACAACATATTCCAAGGACGCTCTTGAGTATAATAGACGACTCTAGTAATTTGTCCTATTCCCTTTATTATTGCAGAAGTAATAATAATTTATTATACAATCATTAAACTAATTATAAAAATTAGTTTATATAGAAATTAGAACGAATAAGAATGGTGACAAATGGAATTTTGCATAAATAAAATTTGGGGAATGTTCATGCATCTCATCATTCCAATAGAAAAGTATTCCTTTACAATTTATGCTGAGAAGAATTCTTATCTTTTTGTATTCTTTACCTGGTTGCTGCAATAAGAATTCCCCAGCAGAAGAAAAATATTTTCAATTGTTGTAGAGCTCAGGAGAGATTCACGATTCAAAATAAATATTGCAGTGACAAAGGCAGATTATGGAAGAGCTTTGAAAAAATAAATTAAAAACAACTAGTAAATATAGTTAGACATTCGACTTTTACACGACTTTCTAAGAAAATAAGACTTTTTTACACTCCTGAATTTAAATTAGGAAATAAGCGAATTTAAGTGGCATTAATCAAGCTCGCGAAATTGAAGGCACGTTTTCGGAAGTTATTATGAACATTTTGTGCGCCTGCAAAACGGCGACACACCCAGCAAGTCTGTACATCTGGTTGAGTAAAATGAGGCGTTTCTTGGCACTCTTCCAGTTTGAAAAAAGACCGGTACATGCGTTCACCTAGTACTATAAGCAAAAGAGTAACAAACTGTTACCAGAATTTAATAAGAGTCGCCTTGCTCTCTGCTTTAGTAGAAACAATAAAAAATATCTTTTTAAAGAGCAGAATTTTAAATTCAACTCGCTAAACAGGTCCGAACTACTAAATCAACAACTTGACTTGTTTTCTTGAGATCATCGGAAGTCAAGGTGTTTGAAATTACTTTATCGTCAATTAGCGATGACATAGTTACAATAAGTTGATAACACTCCTTTTTCTAACGGTGCTATTACGATAATATGCCTGATAACTCGACTAATCACTAATCAGTACATATTGCGTTGAAGGATAAAAGAAAAAAGTTTGGGAAACATGTTTTTCATAAGCCACTTCTTATCAACCGAGTCGGTGAAATAATTTTATTGGCATCTTCATTATAAGATAAGTCTCTCAAAATGGATTCAAATATAAAATAAAATTATTTCCAGATTATGAAAATCCATAAAACTTATTAGCAATAAGTAATTTTTAGATTTATTGGATAATAAAATCTAATCTTTATCTATAATAAAGGAAACCTATTAAATTTTAGTATCACATCGTCTTAAAAGGCTGATGAATACAGGTCTGTCATAAAAATGTTTACTACTGATTATTATTATTATTATTACTATTAACGTGTAAAGAATTAAGCATGGTCCAGTTTGCAATTTTTTAGTTGTAAATCATTTTAGAGACTTGAAAATTGGAAATTTTATGGGTTTTCAGTTTAAAAAATTGAAACCTTTATTTATGTTTTCATCGTCTTCGAAGTTACTATAGTAGTGGTGACTCAGCGGAGGCTGCATTCCCCTCAACTGCGTTAGGTTAGCCCCTTTCGACTCTCACTCACTTACGCCCGCATAACATAGAACATATGTGGCCTTAGCCATGCCCTGACTGTATTTAGCGACATAAAACCACCATGACCGTCTTCTTATTTCAAAGCACCCATAACTAATCAAAAGAAGCCTACATTTTTGATTATTCCAAAAAAATGGTGCTAAGCTAAACAGTTTCATTCCCATCTAAGCCGAATCGATTTTTAATGAGCATCGAATTGATTCGGATTCGGAAAAATTCCTTCTAATTACACCAAAATAAACAATCCGAAACTTCTGCTAGGTAATTCTTATTGAATTATGACATCTTGGTACCATTTTCTCCTTATCACTTTTTATATCTATTTCCTTGAAATTGTGTTTCGTTCATCACTAATTTCCGTTGCGTTCCACTCTCTTATCTAAAAATCGAGACCACTAATCTAAAATCTAAAGACTCAATGCCCTTGACTTACAAATGCTCCTATCAGTGATAATCACTCTCTATTCTCCCAAGGATCAAATTCTCTCTCCTAAGGAGAGAGGGGTTTGCCTTAGAAACTAGAACCTAACTCCATACGCCCCTGAGGGTCCTATACGCCTTGCTTGCATGGAACAAGCCGGGGCCAGTGGTAGCGATTGCTTCCTCCGGTATACGAGTCTTTCAAACTTTCCGATCGAATCTCGCGAGAAGTATCACTTTCTAACATAAAAAGGTGACAATTCTTATCTCAAATAAAAGACAAGGACACCACAAACATTCTTAATAAAGTTATGTCAGTCTCTTCGTGTCAGTTCAATGTCTGTTAAATTGAAACTAGTGACGGTCGATCTGTCAAAGTGACGTTTACATTCAACTTCTTGCTGATCTCGCTGACAGGATCGGGAATTCCCTGACACAGCATCATAATACTCTTCACACTCAATCGTGGGAATAATCAAGATCCGCTTTTGATTACAATTTGAAATGTTATCAACCTTTTTCATGATCTCTTCATTCATATTTTCACTGACATTGATATTTGCAGCTCTAAAGTGAAGTGACAAGTGTTTTTCCTTTTTAAGTTCAATGTGTCTTCAATAAGGACATGACTGTTTCAAAATGTTGCAATCAGTGCTTTTCATACCACTTCAAACTTACTTATTATTCCATATTCTACATTCGATATTCATAATTGTTGTTTTTTGAAGAAAGAGCAATTTTATCATTTTGCGTTTGTGAAGTTTACTTAGGAGGATTAAGTTTTCGAGGTGATAACGGATCTGTTGAGGCTGGAGTGGCTTTAATCAAGAAGTCAGCAATCCTTAGTGGCAGCATCCGTCGAAGATGGTTCACATGAGTTACGCTCAGTGGGCGTGCTTGCCTAGCACGTATCGCAACAAGGTTCGTATGCACGACTTTGACATAACTTCCGGCATAATCACGTGCTGTTGGTTCTCCAGAGTCCAAGTTCTTCGTGATCCTTCCACAAGCTCTATGAAAATCGCTCCTAGCCCTAGAAAATGCATCTCAAGGATTCTTAGGGTGGGACACAACCTTGCATAGAATTGATATAATACAACCGAGACTCACGATTCCTCAGTGATTATGGTAAATGCGCAAATTTTAAGGCAAATAAACACGGTTAAAATATTGTTAAAATGTTTTGCATCATTTCAAAATAGTTTGTATTAAAAATAGCAATACAATGAAAATATTCAATGTATTGTCGACATAAGTAAGGAATAGTAAAGACTTTAATAGTACCACTTGCAAGAAACGAGTAAATAGCTGGCTCAGGTGTTTCCTGTGCAATAACTTCCTACACTGTGTGTATGTTTCCTGAATATTCTTTTGTACTGCAAATTTCCTACATAACGATTTTGTATACAATGCATTACCAGTCAAAGGAATTCTGATGGTCAAATAGTTTCGCCCACGATATAATTGCAGGTTCTTTTATTGCTAGTCTCACTTTTCCACTATATTATGACCTCAAATTACGAGAAACTACTTAATTTTGTTATTTCCAGTTGGAATTAGGAAATGACTAACTGTAGGCATACTTCGCATATTTTAGAAAATCAGTAAATTCAGTAAATTGTCTTTTAATAAATTCGTAATGACTATATTCTTTTGCAAAGTCGAGAAACTGGTTCGTTTGAGCAAGAAACTGGATGGTTACATCAACCAGTACATTCTTTGCAGATATTAATTCATAGGAATGTGAATATGATACAAATATGAATCTATTTTTCCTAAGTAAAAGTTATCCCCTTGAAAATTAATGTAAAATTTCAGATAATTTCCCAATAATAAAGAATAGAATTCTAGAAGATATTGTATAAGGTAATTGAATCCGCTGGCAGCATGCACAAGTGCACATGTACATTGAACATTGAACATTTGAACACTGAACATTGTCTCTCGTTGGGTTTCAAATGAGATTGATATTTGAGTTGATATCTGAGCCCCTCATTCCTTTAATGCGACGTGAATATATGGGGATCAAGAATAAGGAAGGTCGTTAAGAGTCAAGGCGGAAATGACACTACAAGAATGTGCTTTAACGACAAATCCAACGGTTTGCATTCAATAAACAAGCATTTCATTTCATTTCTGCATTAGACAATCGATTTCCGTATTTAATTCTTTATGAAAATATAAAAGATGGTTATAATTTATATACTGGAAAATTTAGAGCAGAAGATCCTTATACTAAAATTAAAAAATGTTTCGCATTCTGAAGAATTTTGAAACGGTTTTCTGTCTGGCACTAAATTTCTTTACAACACATAATGGATACTTAAGTTTGAAACTTTTAAAGCAGTTTATGGGAGTGTATACTGTGTACCATGTAATGTTATGTTCACCAAAGTTTGAATTAAGAGCCCTAGCTGTTTCAAAACTCGGTCAGCATCCCTTGCTGTATACTCACTGTTTTCAATTATGGTACTTCACTTCTTGTGCCTGCGCCCGTAAATACGTGTGTACAGGGTCTGCACATGCTAGCAACTGCAAAGGGTACATGGCATTTCCATTACACGATTCGTCGAGGCGTCATAAATGAAGCAGACCGTGGATTCAAGTGTACACGGTGTCCACAGGTCGAGAGAGTTCAATGTAGAGTGTTAGTTCATGAGGCTTCTACTTGAAATATTAATTTCTGCAACTATAATGTATCGTGCTTGCTGCACTAATATTTACTTGCTTAGAAAAGTAGACAGACAAGATTAACTGTAAGAGATGGATTCAGAGATACGATTACATAGAAAAATCGTGATTTCGAAAAATTTTAGAAAATCTAGACAATCACGAGTCTCTTTATCTGAGATCTTAATGCAGAATCAGAATAATCTCATTTGGTCGTCGAGGAGTCGGTCCTAAGCCCTAAAGAGTTGACTTTTTTTTGATCTGGTATCAGAAGTCTTAAGACCGATTTGTTGTACAACATAATATCGATCTGATAAATCGTGACCGCTCCTAGTGACTTGAAACCACACCCAAGTTGAATTATTATGAATTAAGCACTTGCACTCCTTTTGCTTGACCCATTCTTGAGTTCATTGAGATGCACGACTTCACAGAATTTTCTTGAATAGGACTTGTAACTCCTAGATTTAATCAGAGTCAGGATTTCATGTCATTTCTCCTTTTTCTAAATAATTTCTTCATTTTTACTTGATGGAAATTTCTATTAACTTATGTGTTTATTTTTTAAGTGAAACATTAATTTCCTTTTAGCATTCAGACTCTGTGCCAAAGGCGCACAATATATAAAGTAAATAAAAGTGAATGACATAAATGCTTGTTGCAAAATAAGCAAACTTCATGACAACTGATAAACGATCATAACTGTTTAGAACTAATTGAATCAGCAGATATATACATCGAACAGAAATAGTGTTAAAAATATTATAGAACCATTTAAAATGATAAATATGTTAAAAATTCCACATTACAGATTTTAGAAAGAACATAGATGGTTATTTTAATAGGGAGAAACTTGATTTGCATATTCTGGGGCTTAAAGGTTAATTAACACACTTATTTTTTCGGAAGACTTGGCTAATTCCTCTGCAGTCAAGAATTTTGTATATAATTGGAGCCTTAAAAAGAATCACTGTCGAAGAAGCTGTATAATTACAATTTTTCGCAGCTCTTATTACCTTTTTCATACATAACTCCATTTTATGACAAGAAAATACTATTATTAGCAAACGTTATTATGCAAATTTCCATTTTTCCGCTCTGTCTTCTATATCACGAAATCTTATTTCCTTTCTGCAACTTCCATTGAAAATTCCACACATAATCTATAATAACCGATATAGCAAAAGAGAAAGTAATGCGTTCGAATCGCTGAAACATTTTTCCTTCCTTACATTATATCGGAGCTCATAAATTCCCAGAGATCATAAGCGTCCCGATATTGCCCGCTTGGTAAATACCTTTCTCACACTCTTGTAGTATTGTGCTAATAATATCGGCATTTTAAAAGTCCACGTGTGTAATGCGATTTCGTAAGTTCTTAGTGTACACGTACGTTATCGTGAACAAGCATTTTGCCCTTCGCCGAGGGAATCCGGATTCAGAATGTTTTATGAAACTTTTCAGGGCAACTTTTATAAATCTAAAAAATAATCATCAAACTAGACGTCTATAACTTCAACCATCGTACAGTTATTTCTAAAAAAAATGTTATTTCATCTTAAAAAAATGTTCATCTCGTGACAACAAAAGAAACCAGTTTTCTGAATGAATGGCTCGAGTTGAATCTTGTCTAAATGATGGTATGGGATTATGGGTCAAGAACCCATTACGTGGCACACCACCGAGTCCCGCGAAGTCTGCATTAACATAAAATGCATAAACAACAGTATTTGTATGCTGCCGATGGCACAACACGGACGAGCTGCCAAGGAATTTCTGTAGAGGACCGCACGACAAAGAAGTGTAGGACTTCTTGTGCGGAGTCTTGTGCTGTCAATGTGTCTATATCGGCTATCGTGCTCTGTCACGAGTGGTACGATTGGAATTAGAATGGCGATAATGTAACGGTCTTTAAAGACTGAAGAGTACACTGAGAAGTTATACACTGACCAGCACGTCTCTTGCGCCTTTTAGAAAGCAATGAACCATGACCGTTTATCTCTCATACGAGACTCTTGTTCCAAATGAACTTTCCTCGAAATCAAGGACGCTTTTAGCTTTTCAAGGAAGGACGATCGGATCCTCTCGCTTTTATATCTCATTTGAACAAAAAAAACATCTTTGACATTCCTTTGTATCTAGAAATACACTCACTTTTATCATTGGCTGTACCATCAGATGCAAATTCTTAGTGGCAAATTCTAAAGAGGCCTAAAGTATTTCGCGCGAAAAAAATTTGAAACTGAGAGAAGAAAATGTTTGTAAAAAAATCACTCTTTGAGCGATTTCAGTATAATGCCTCCTGCAGTAGGTTTTTTTTTGTTATAAATGGCTAGAATTTACAATTAGGAAAGTGCAGATTCTGCTTATTCACTCGAATCTCTTTCATTCAGTAAGATTTTCACAAACGTAAATGAAAACGCGAGTATCTAGTGGAGGCGCAAGGGACGAGTCAATGCTGCGTCTGTCGAGCTTTTTACACGTTTTGAAGTCAGACATCTACAAACACACGTTCTCGATTCTAATATTGTCCTAGGCACTGGCCGCTGTACGGCTCGAGAGAATTTAAATCGTTCCCAGTGAACCGGCTGTCCCGGTGCCAGCGACAGCGAAAATTCTTCACGGTTCCTCATCCTCTCGCATTTTACAGCACTTTCGTTATCTATGCTCGAGTCCATTGGACGTGAAATATAACGTGGCCCAAATATTGAAGGAGCAATTCCGGTTCATTCCTCCCGAAAATTTCGCGGTGAATCCATGGATTACGAGGTGGCGCGATGGACCACCGAATAGACCGTAAAACGTCTCATACACAAGATTAAACGACGCACTTCCGGTGAGTTGAAGTAGCGCTCTTTTGTATTCATAAACAATTCTGGATTAAAACGTGATTACGAGAAGACATTAAATATTTACACTCGCTCGTTTTTAGGTGATTCATTAGTAATTACAGTATTTTTGTTTACCGTCAATTTTTGAAATATAATGTACTGATTCTTGTACAGAATATTATATATATAGATTATTATATACTGTAGTAATAATGTAATATAAGTTCTGAAATATCATATTAGGCTTGTGCACGCTTGTTCAGAAAAGCTGAGAAAATGATGTTATTCTTTCACTTCTACTTGGGGGATTTTGTTGAAATCATCATTATTTACTGCAAATCGAACGGACGTTGGGAAATGTGAGACGTAATGGACTGAGAGAAGCGTCAAGATTGGCTAAAGGCGACGGGTTATTTTTAAGTTGTATAGACTCTCGACTCTTCTTCCGTGCGACGTCTACGAAGTTCACGGCGATTATGAGAAATCGTTCGTGAAATGCAAACGAAATTTTTACATAACATGATGATGGCTGGAAAGGTTTTGTCGTTAAAGGCTTCAACTTCTATTTTTTATACACCATTTTAAATGGTTCATATTTAAAATGATGTATTTAATATAATTTCGTGCTGGGTTCAATTCAGATTTAAGAAATGATTTTTTTTATCAATCAGTCACATGCGACCGAAACAAGATCGAAGATCGTGGATCACGACAGCAAAGAAGATCGTGTCGCGATGAGAAAATCAACGTGACTTGAAGTTCAAGGCGACATTTGTTATCGCGATAAGTGCATTGCACTTAAGTTTAGTTCAACGACGCGTATGCTTTCAACTGACAAACAAGTGCCTTTTCATCGGGGAGAGTCCGTTAGTTTAGTCCTATACTTGTGCAGAAATTTTTATGGAAAATGTTAGTAATTCCCTATTTTTACCCGATATTTGGTTTCGCCTTGGAAAACTTTGCAATGCCCTGTTTCATTATCAACAATATATCAGGAGATTGGGGAGAAAAAACGCAATATAGAATCGGCAAATAAAAGTGGAATAAAAATGAGGCTCTGAAGACTCTTCCGTGGTTCTGCCACCGTAAATTTTTTATTCCAACAAAAAAAAATTAAAATGAGCTTCCCCTGGAAGTAAATATATCGTCTATAAAAATAAAACACAGCTGAAATATAGAGCGTATAACTTTTGAATGAGACGAAAACCGAAGCTTTTTCTTCCACAAATCGAACTTTAAAGCTGACTGCTGACGATTTGTTGTGAGCTCTCAATGGTTTTCCATTGAAATGTAATAGGATTTATATTGCGAAGGATGATATCTCCTGTGAGACATTTATTGAATTAAAGAAAACGGATTCACTCTATAAAACTGAATCGGGATTACTTACCAAGTCTATGAATAATTTTTCTCAATGGATCATAAAGCAGCATCACGAAGGTACTTGTAAAACGCACGTGCATATGCACCGAGGGTGTTTATGTACCTCTATGGTACCTTGTAGTCCCGATCGCGTATGGCAATAAATCTCACTTGTCTTCCTGCAATGGAAATCATAAGAATGGAGCGTTAGATGGTATATAAACGTTCAGAACAGGTTTTAAATCACAAAGTTCTTCTCTTCCACTTGCTATTGGTCGAGATGTTATATTTACAATTAGGAGTAAGTAGAGCAGATGGCATATAAGTAGATAATATTTTTTTTAACTTTTTTCAGTAACTTTCTTACTTACACTCATTTCTTCACTCTGAACAGCTTTTAACATTTGTTCAAATACAAATAGAAATTAGTCTAAGAGTTTTAGTTGAACAATGCAACTTTATTCTTGAATATGCAAAACATTTAAGTATTCCAGCTTATTCTACTTAAATAACGTCAAGTAGCTTGCATGGAAGTTCAAGTTATGCATTTCTGTAGAAATTCTCTCGCTTCTCACTCTTCACCAGCTTAAATAAATACAGATTTTCTTGGTTGCGGGTGAAAGAGGTTTAAGCAGCTTCTCTGCGTATTCACAATCTCATGAATTTCTCCCTAGAAATAATATTTTTAATGTAATTTAATATTAACAACGTGAAAAATGATAAATTTTATCTTAATAGTCGAAATCTACTGCCAAATATTCTGGTTTCCGTCAGATGTTCTTGTCCTATCTCACGTTGATAAATTAGGGGGCGTGTTTGCATTAAAATGCAGTCGATCTGTTTCAGATTCAATTCGAATTCAGAGTATTCTATTGAATGGTGAACAGTGAACAGTGTATGGTGACTTCTATCTCGTGACGTATTAAAATTTATTCTGATCGTCTCATTAATGTTGCAATTCTTCCTTGGATGCGCTCTTTTTCCTGAAATGATGATATAGCGATTAGACTTAAAAAGCAATTAATCATCTTGTTCAATTAAGTTACTTTAAAATTAATTACAAGAACGACACACTCTTTACAAAGTTATTTCTAACAATGCTGAGCCTGAATAATCGTGTTTATAACTTTAGTTCGTCTCCCATTCTATTCCACTTGGTTCTCTATTGTTGCCGGCCATTGTCCAAGTGAAATGGCACTGCTGTCTCTCCCCGTCTCTCATTCTCTTCCAGACATGACTTAAATACTTTGGAACTCAGCCAACCTGAAAAGGAAACCAATTTGAAAATTGCTAAAGCCTTAAACTAAAAAGATTTAAACCCCTTTCTTTATTCCATTCAGCTGCTGAAAAAGTAGTGCAATAAAAGTCTATATATCATAATAAAAGTCTATATATTATACAATGGGAGAAAAGTTCAGCATTGGCACGTTCTAAAAATATTTTAAAAGGATCATACTCCCGGAACTAAAAGATGTTTATTAGTTCAAACCATAAAATATTCAAATTAAATTTCTGAAAAAGAGTTAAATTTCCTGTGTTGAAACTACTTTTATTACGACCTCTTTTCCCAGCTTCGGGCTTCTGGTTACGGAATTTCCTTTTTCCTGCTTTTACTTTTTTTATCCTCTTTTCTTCTTCGTTATTTTCTTCCACCGTAGGAAGCTGGGGAAGATGATCGACTCTAGTAAAGAATCTCCGGGTAACCTAAAACTGGAACTACCTGCTCTTATTTTGCCCCAGGACTTTACTCTTTAAACTCTTCGGGTGATACTATTTTCTCGCTTGTTAGAGCCGACAAAGTCGAGGACGAAGTAAAAGGAATAGAAGTGGAGAGTTTAGCAAGCCTTGTTTATTGCTCCCTATTGTCCTCGTTTATAAGGCAGATTGTTTTACCGTCCACAGTATTGTATATGTCAATGCGGAAAATTATTGCAATACCATTTTAAGATCCGTGAAAAATTTTTCAAAGAATTGCGAATGACTGAAAATATAGCTTGTCCATTGTCGGTTCACCAGTCTTATGCAAATCTTGGGATTTTGTTCAAGGTTTGTGCAAAAATTGTACAAGGATTGCACAGGAACACTGAAAAGTTTTTGCAAATCCGAACAGTAAATACCCTGTTAAGTGATTGTCTTTTTAATGTGAATTTTCGAAAACAGCTTGAAATTATTTAATTATAAAAGATCTTTATAAAACACACTTTAATTGCTTTTCCCAATTCCTCGTTAATTACAACTCTTCGTGTTGACAAACCCAAGATAAAAGGAACGAATAAATTTCGTATGCATAATGCATTTCACGTGATGAGTCTCCCATCCTTTCACCACCCTTTTCTACATTAGTGTCCTTCCTCGAAATACATTCTCAGTTTCCTGTCACTCGCAAGAAACTCGTCCAGAATACGAAAATCAAATTTGTTTCCTTAATTTAGTTTTACACCTCGAGTTAAAATCAAACCACAATACTCCTTTCTATTTATTCTTCTGACTTCTTCAGATTTCGTTTCTACAGACTTTCTAGAGACCTTCAGATACATTTAATTAAATAATTACAGATTAATACATTAAAAATGAATTTCAAAACTCCAGGAAAATAATTTCTATAATTATTATTATTTCCATAATTATATTTTCTTACCTCTAGCTTTTTCTATATTTTCTTACCTCAATTATAGGGTATATTCTTCTCACGTATAGTTAGACTGCCGGATACATGAAGAATTCTTGTATATTTTATCTTTACACGCCCTGCACAGAAGGAATACAAACTTTCTTTTTCTTATCCATTAAATTGTTCCACACTTTTTTTACATTTGTCAATTTCCTTGAGAAATCAATCGAAACAGCTCCTAAACAGAAAAAAAAATCTTGTAGAATCATCTATCATTATTATTTTGTGGAAATTTTATATTGCCGACAATTTTATAATTTTAAATCTTTAAATTGCTTTTAATATAAATAATAATCTTTTGAATTTTAGTTCAAATGAATTAATCCTATTTGGTACATATAAATTTATTGTTTAATATAAATTCCTTGTAAAGCAGAGTAGACTGTTCACGCAAACGTATATTCGCTGAAATGTGTTCAATTTCAATTTAATTCACATCGGGAGCAGGATAATAATTCACACATTTTTAAGCTTGACATGCAAATCACTTTTGACAGGAGCTCGCGCGTAACATAAAAAGCTGTAAAACTGTCTACTTCTCGCTTTATATCGCATTTTTACGAGCGTCATCGATTTGTTATACTTTTCATCTATAAATATGACACCAGAGGAAATATTATGATCTTTTATTTGGTACGATTTTACGATTTTCATAGCTATACGATCGCCTGTTAAATTTCCATTTGCTGATTCGAAATTGTGATATTCATCCACAGAGAGAAAAAATAGTTTATAGTTCTCTAGTGACAAACATTTTTCCAACACCTTTTGCTCGATTCTTTCATTCTATTATACAAAAATACGGTTTATCCAAGTATTCTTGATAACCGATCATCAGAATTCACTTGTTTCATTGAAAATCTAAGCCAAGATTCAACCTTGGCTGCTTGACAATTGTGTCGTTCGCGATTCAGAAATACTATGTCTTAACCTTGGCTTAATTTTTCATCCGACTTTATTTATTTGAATTCTTGAAAAGAATTTCTCAAAACTTTTCACAGCTTTCGTCCTTAACATCTCGAACGTGGATCTATGTCAACATGCAATATTTAATCTCACGGATGAATAACTTCTGATACTTTCCGTTATGTCTATGAAATGCAAGAAGCTGATTTTTCTTGATAGGAACAATTTCCTGGAACAATTTCCGGGAACCTTATTGCTGATCAAAGAAGCTGCGAAAAAAGTGTAGAAAGAAATATACGAATATTCAAACAATTTCTTTCAAATAGGCAATAAATTGTGAGAAATAAAGTCAAGTTTGTGAGCTGGGAATATGGGAGGGGCAGCTACTTGTGTGCAAGGATTGCAATGGCTATCTCGGGAATAATAACTAAGTAGAGTCCCGACATTATCCGTCGGCTATTCGCACTCTTTAGTTATCTCACTTCGAGTACTTTCATTGCTTCCTACACTATCCTTCGAAATTTTATGTACTCTCAACTTTTCATATTACACATCCAATTCTCTTGAAACTACTTTCAAAGAATGACTTTTCAAAAGTGAGATCCTCCCTTATTCAATGAAATTTTAAATTTATCGCTTTTCTCACTGTGTTTCGATCATTTTCTTTATTTTCACCCACGTTCCGAAAGTACAAAAACAAGAAGGAGAAAAGTTGGAGAAACTACGCTATTTTATGTCGAGAATAGCAAGGTCGCAATATATCTTCTTGTTATTATTAACAAGGTTCCAAATAGCTTTTTATTTTGATCCTTTTGTTAGAAATTGGAAGATACATCTCTTCTGAAGGTCATACATTTGAATATTATTTTTTATCCGGAAAGTGGATTTCCGGCTTGAAAAAATTGAATTAGACACCCTATATGAAAATTTCAGTAACGCCATTAATTCTCCGGGTTTCTCTTCTTTGTGACAAATCGTTATTTACTGATCGGGCTTTATCAATGACGATAAATCAGACAGAATGCACCGCGGGGTTTTGTGGTGCCTGCAAGAAAAATGGATGACAGGTCGCTAAGAAAGGTCAGCCCGAAAAGACTTGCGTGTTATGCTGGATGGCCGAGGTTGGCGCCGCGTGGTGATGTGGTTGCACCCCGCAGTCTCGTGTCATCCAAGAAACAGACCCCAGTTCCCGTTTTCCTCTCTTACATGGAACAACGTTGTCCATTTCTTCTTCTTTCGTTCGTTACAAAATCGCATAATTAAAATGCCACCCCCGTCTGGTACGGCTGACCTCTCGCGAGTTCAAGTGACTCTCGTTTTAAGATACTTCCATCGGAATCTTGACACCTCGTTCAAATTCAAAAAGTAGATAAAATAATGTGTGAAAATATATAGTTATTATATTTTTATCGGTAGATCAAGAATACGTAGGTAATATTATGAAATATTATTTACGATATCGTATTTCACTGATGGTCAAATATGAATAGGATTTCAAATCAACTTTAATAAGAGCTCTTTCACATTGAAATCCCCTTCCTGGAGGAAAATTCATATTCTTTTGAAGCTGGAAATATTGGATAACTAAATGAGAAGTTTTTACCTTTATCCTCACTGATGAAAAGAAGGATTTTTAATAAACTACTGCAACAGCTTTTCACCTTTACAAACCAAAATTAAAATATAAACTTTGAATCTAATAAGTTTACTTCATGTTTAATTTTGAATTAGTCTTCTTCATTAAATTACCTTCATTCACAGTGTATATTTTGTTTTTCTGACTGTATAGAATTCTCTACTAGCAGTACTTTCGGTCAGACAATATTTTTTGCGAGTCTGACTATGTACGATTTTTCTACTTGCTACATTTTTGGTCAGCCAATATTTCCTGCGGTTCTGACTAAATAAGACTTTTCCTCTAGCAATATTTATAGGTTTCAATCTAAATTTCAATTGCATTAAATAACTTTGTTAATAACTCAATAGATAGACAATAAATCAGGCAAGATTTTTGAAAAAGGTGCATAAAAGTTTAAAAAAGTGTGTCACTGGATTATAATCTGGTAAAAGTGGTCCAGCTTTGTGTCCATGCAAAGTGTGATCGATATCGTGTATATGAAGTGTCTCTGTTCTATTAATCCGGGACAAAAAGGTGCTGAAAAAGAGGAAGCGGCATAGTGTCTGGGATCGTTTGTTCTCGTGCTTTTTTTCCTCACACACACCCCTTTCAATTGCAAGAGCGGGAAGAGCATCTGCATAGGACAGAACTTTTTTGTGAGCGTGATCAGCATGCTGAAATTCTGTTCGCCCGCCCAAAGAAGGCGCAGCACCATGGTGAGAATATAAGCATCGAATTAGCGCCTGGTTCACGAATCATAGTTACACTTTCATTGAACCCAAACACCTGACTCGAACCTCGAGATTCGAAAAGTTCAATGCGCTGCACAAAACGGTGAGATCAATCTCGACGCCTGCAGGCAGGTTAACCAACCAACACTGTCGTGTGTCGGGTTCGCATTCGAGCCGGGAGAAAGAGTTTATATCGTTCTCTATTACGAAAACACTGGGCATGAAATTAATTAATTGACCAGAGCCGATTTTAAAGATGATTTATTCTTAAGGGCAAATGGTAAACTGTGAAGTCACTGTTTACCATTTGTTTCATGAATTTTTTCTATATAAGGATCGATAGTCAATTTGGGGGGGGGGGGTATAAGAGGGGGCAATATTAAAGTAGTTTAATATTTAATAATAAATTAATTGTAATCATTTTTACAATATTAAACACTTAATTTATGTTTATTTATATATAATCGATGATTTCAATTAATTTTTTATGTTACAGGTCAATCCAGGCAGTAAGGCTGCTCAGCAGGGTGTCAGAGAGGGTGACTTGATTAGTAGTATCAACGGAAAAAGCACTCGCGAGCTCACAAATAGTGAGGCTCACGCACTCTTACGAAATGCCGGTGATCACTTGAAACTTGGTCTAAACCAGTAAGCATACACTTTTTGAATTCAATTTTATTTACAAATAAGTATCATATATCGAATTTATTCATTATTTAGTAAATCAGAAAATTCATAAATAAAATAGTGGCAGCGGTGGGATTGAGTTTCAATAAATAGGAGGGTATTATGTTCCACTCTGTTCTGAACCAATAAGTTAAAGTTTTTTCATTAAAACTATAGGAAAACATTCAGAACGTTCCGAAAAATTTGTGAATCGGTTTCCCATAAATCCTCGAGTCCGAAAGCGAATGGAATTTCTTTCTCGAGAGGAACGCAATTGATCCATCGAGTACGGAAATAAATAATCGTATTTCAGAAGAGTTTACAATCGTGAGATTGACAGCATTAGTATGAAAGTAATCGGGAGCATAATAGTGTCATACAATGAAGCTATAGCCATCACCGTTTCGCTGATTGTGACCGGAAATACGGTGTGACGTCACGTGAGAGAGGGTGCGCCCAACATACCTGTATTCGATTTTCCGGCGGACCAGATCAATTGTCCTTGCTTTTTTAACGAAAGTATGCACGGTACGCTCACATACGTAACTATTTGCAACGGTTCAGTAGATTTGATCGGATTCGAACGTCCGTATCAAATCGTATGTGCACGCCATAACGTACTATCGTTGTGTATCTTTTCAAAAATCCCGCCATTGCTCGTAATACGTAAATAGAAGGTTACGAGTTGTTTACGAAATTCTCTTTCATAATATAAATGCGCGGTTCCTCCTAATTTAAAGAGAAAGCTACATTTACTATATATAAGAATTTATATTTCTAATAATTTATATTTCTAATCAAAATGTAATTGTTACAGAGAAAACGTTTCACCCAAAAGACGGATTTACAAAAGTAGTCTCCAAGAAAGCACCTCTACCGAAACATTGAAAAGTAATTACCTCTAATCTTTTTACGACTCCTTCTATAATTTCTTAATTTTCTAATAAACTGTTTTTCCCTTTCAGAGACCACAAAGTCAGTAACTGTGAACACACAAATAATTTCTGCTGAACCGAATAGGAACGGAGTCGGTAAGTCGTAATTTTTTTTCTCGAGACTGGCGGACTCAATTCAGTAGAGACCACCAATATATCAATTACTAGAATTACATTTATAAAATTGAAAAAGTAAAGTACGCCAGAAATATGATTGCTTGAAAATTACGAATGTTCAATCAATTTAAAAGCCTCTTCCTGTAAATGTTTAGAGGACCAATTGAAATAGGAAGTGCGGTAAACAGACAGGAGAAGTCATTGTGGTTTTAATTGCGTTGATATAATGTCTAAACAGCAATTCAATTAAACACGATTTGAGCTTTCACTCGACTTGATAAAAGGCCTCGCGTCGTTTAACTCAATTGTCAATCTCACCCACGCTTGAAATCACAAAGTGCACAATGTTGTGTAGTTATTTCTCTTATCACGATTTTATCTCCCTTCCCCTAGTATCATTTTCCTCCTTTTCCTATTTATCCTCCTTCCTTCTATTTTATCACTTTTTGTCTTTCCTTTTAATTTCCTTTCCACCCTTCGGCTTCTTCAACGTTTCAAACTGTTTCGTTTACCAATCAAGGGCTAATATGTCGAAGACGAGCCCAACTTACATTAGCTTCACTCCCCTCGGCCTCTTGTCAAATTGCCTTGACTTCATGGTATGGTGATTACGCATTTAACACACACACTGGTTCACTTTAATGATATCTATCGTATAATACCCCATAGGTGATTGTATTGAAGTTAGGGAACGCGCAGCCCAGTTTGACATTGACGAAGACTGGCTAATCCTTCCGTAGGCAAATCAAAGTCAAGACAGATATTAATCTCGAAATGATTACCTTTCGCTACGAGATTTTAAAAGTTAGGTGAATAGGTGATCAATATTTTATCAGTTTGATAGAAAATTATCGAGTGTAAACAATTACACATTCTCGTTAGTTAATATTTATTAGAAAAAAAGAGAAAATAGCTTTCAATAAGAACGATCACATACGCATATAGAATTACTCAACATGTCATTTATTTCAACTTAATCTTCCCTTGGAAAAATGACAGTCAATTAATCTTAATTTTTTATGCTTAATTTTCTAACAAGTTCCATTTTAAGTTCACCTTTGAGTCGAGATTTCAATGACTTACACCTACTTCTTCAGGTTACTTGTATTAGCCAATTACTTCATCTCCTATTTTAAAAAAGTGAGTTTACCGCATATATCGAACTATTTTTGTCAAATATCTGTAAAATATCTAACCACCTATTGGGGTTCTATAGAACCTTAATAAAATTAAAGTAATTTTACTAAATTTTAAACGAATTTCACCAGATTTTGAAGGATTTAGCTTATAATATTTTGTCCAATCATATAATTATTTGGCAAGGCCAAGGATCGAGTTAACGGCCCCTCTCAAGCAAAGTAGAACCCGTAATGTCTCTCGTGTACTTTCACGCATACATGCACCTGCTGATTACACCCACGTGTTTGTTTGAGACGGGCGCACCCTCCACTTAAACGCCCTACGCCTACCAACGACAAGAAGCGATTCTCGTCTTCCTTTTCATAGTCGAAGCAATTCTACTTTAGTTGTCAGTGTTCACCTTCTCGAGAGTCATCGCGACACGAGTCCTCGTGAATCCACAATAATTTTATTATTGTCCTCGCCGCGAATCTAATCAGGCTCGAGTCTTCGAGAGATTTAACACTTTATTCGCTCCGGAGAACATCTATATAACAGACCTTGATGACGATCGCAACCAGTCAGCCGAAACTCTATTAATGATCATCGCGCGATGGTCATTCGCGCGAAGAATGACAGGAAGAGTCGAAAAAAGTTCAGAAATCCTTATCAGTGTCGCTGAACTAATTATCTTCATTATTTGAGAGTATTTTCCTTTACTTGAAAGTAAAAAGTTTAAAATAGAAAGTTTAAAGTTTAAAAGTGAAAGTTTAAAAGTTTTCAGTTTTTAGGGAAGATGAGAGTGATGAAGAAAGCAGAAAGAAAGTGTAAAAGAATCAGCTTTGGTTGTGGACTCTGTTTTTTCTGCAGGAAGAAATAAAAATAAAGGAGAGATGGAAAGTAATTTTTAAAAAGGAAAGTTCAGGAAGAGAGGCAGGATGTTCAGGTCTATTCAATTCTCTTTGAAATGCGAAAGACAAACATAACAATGAAGGCAAGAAAATAATTTGTATTTGAATTTCGAAACACTCTTCTTTAAGAAGAATCTTTGATTTGTCTTGTTGCACAAATATTAAAGGCGGAAGCATGAAATTTCTTGCTTGTTCACGTTGCTTTTCCTCCGTTGACGAGGCGAGTTCCTCTCGTCAAGCGGAAGCGTTAAACCCATTGGTAACAACAAAACGACCAAAACTAAAACTCCTTGATGAGAATCACTCTCAAAAAACCTCATTTGCACCTCAGTCTCGTTTCCCTGCAGTTTTAAGGGTTTTAAGCGCTCCCTGGAGAAGGAGGAAAAAATTGAGACCAAAAGTTCGGCTCGAAACACGACACAAAACGAAAAAAAGAGACCTCGTTAAAGAAAGAGGAATAAAAATCGAGGAAAGGAAGTCCAAGAGGACAAACGAATTTTCGAAAAATTATCAAGTTAAGAGAAGGAGATTTGATCAGTCTGATGAAGATAATTTGAGGAACTATCATGCGAGAAGACAGGAGGAACTCGAGAGGGAATATAATGAACATCTTGAAGCTTTGAAATTCTTAATAGACCCTCCAGATTGTTTCAAGAATCCTGAAACAAGACAGAATTTCGAAAATAAATTGAATACGCTTGATTTCAGGAGAATGAATACTGTAGCAATTGCTCCTGACTTTAATTCCAGTGAAGCGAGGAAATTTGATTATTATTTGAAGGAGGATGCCCAATCACAGAAAAGGAAGTTCTCAGCCAATTTGGATGAATTCGTTCAGGAGCATTTGAAAATTGAGCAAACTATGATCAACCTTTTGAATCGGGAACCTATTTTGAAAAAAGATAAAGGATACAGCAGAGATGGTTCTCCCGCTAGTAGAAAGACTGTAAGATTTAAAGTGGATGAGAAGGAATTGCAAAATGACAGCATAGGTGAAAAAATATCGAAAAGTGAAGAGAAGAGATTAGAAACTGGATTAGAAACAAATTTATTGAGGGATGAATCATTATTCATGCAAGACTTCAATGTCCTTTTGGAACTAACGGAAGTTACACATCCTGATTTCTCTTTGCAAACTTCGCAAAGGGAGTTTGAATTTCCAGATGTCAAGGAAACTAATGGTATTTTTAATTTTACTTCATAATTTCAAATATCGTTTTAAATTCATATTTGATGAATATAAAAATCGTCTTGAGTATAAGGATTATTTATTGCCCAAGGAAGCATGAAACCACTTAAATTGCATTTCATGGGGGAGACACTTTTACATAACCAACTTCCTCTATGGAATAATTTCACTCCGGAAATAAGGACCCCAGCTCCACAAGTAGACCAGCTTGACCGGAAATTGTTCCTTTATCGGCTGAGCTGTCTCGCTTGCAAAAGGCTATTTGAGGTCTTGATCTGATTTTCTCTCTTTCCAGATATAAACTTTGCAGGATGCACGTGTCCTTATTTTAGATTTTTTTCTGAGATAAATATATATATTTAAATCCAACTCCATACAATTAAGTAAAATTAAAGAAGTAAATATTTCCTTTCAATGATCATTTCATTAATTAAATTCCAGTGAACAGCGACTATTTTACTCCATTCGCTAATGAAAATGCACTGAAAGGTTGAAGTCGTTTGATGTTTCCCTAGAGTTCATCATTCACCTTTCCAGGTACAAAAGTTCATTGATTTCTGAAAATGTCAACGTATCGTCCCAATTTTCGCAGCATTGTGAACCTGATCACAGGATCGCTGTCGAAGGCGGACATTGTATTAATGTAACATTAACGGTAGCATTTACTAGTGCGTGTATAATGTATATGTAATGGGCCGCGTCGATAGATAGCATCGATTTTGAATCTGTCGGTAGCCAGCGACGATCCTGCAATGTGCTAGAAACACAGACATAAGCATGGACATGACACGTTAATGCATTGCATAGGCGCGGTGTCATGGGCCGAAGGGGCCAAGCCCATGTTTCCGCAAGTCTCGTCTTCCATCCTTCACGTTTTATCCTTCACCTCACGACCTCCATCGATGCCCATCCCGAATTTGAACGATTCCTTCACGTTAGGATTATTGATCATTCCGAACCCGTTAGATTAGATAATCATCTGATTGCCTCCGTCACTATTGCTGAAGCACATTTTGGGGCAACTTTTACAGTTCAGATAAAAAAGAATTACAACTCTAGTGTGACTTATGGTTAATCATAAATATTTTACGGTCCTATTTGTGTGGATTCCTCTAGGTAGGAGTATTCTATATAGTTACATAGTTAATTCTACATAGACCATAGTCTCTTGGTTTCTCCTCCTTTTAGTTTCAGGAACGTCGATATCGTCTTTTAAGAGGGTCTTAAATAAGTTGCTTGCTTGTCGAGCACAGTTGTATCTCTTGAGGCTTGCATGCACCCTTGCAACGTCTCGAGAGGTAGAATCTAATTAGCGAGTCACTCACCCTCGCCTAAGTAACATAAAGTGCCTTCCGCTTTGTAAAAATAATTTTATTTCCACAATTTTCCTTGAGTTCCTTATTGGTTTCAATTTTCAATTCAATTTCCAATTTTTGTCATTTCATTAGAGTACCCAAGTCATTTGGATGGGATTATTAAGAAATCTCTGTTATTAAGAAAGAACAAAACACTTTCACGTTAAAAGTACAATTTCGGTGAAAATTTTCAAGAAAGAAGTAGCGAAAGCTTTTAAATTTTCATAACATCCTTTCCAGCTTAATCCATCTCCACTTTTAACACGCACGTGTTGCACGAGATCGCCAATCGTGACATAATAAAAATTGTGAAGTGGACGGGCGCATTAATGAAGGGAAGGGTTCACGTATATGTCACAGTTTGCTGTGATTGTGTATTGTGTACGGAAGGAAGTCCGCCTCGGAAGTGGCTCTATGCATGGATCCCAAGCGGTAGGGGAATCTGCTCACATAATAACTTACACTTATTAAAACACACGTACACGCCCATCCTTGAAAGTGTTTATGAATTTAGTACCTCCGAGTTTATTCTAAACAACGAGAGTAGTAAATGGTAGACGTTTTTACCTTATCTCTTTCAGAGTGTGTGAGCAGAGCAAAAATAATGTTCATCATCTCTTTATGCAGCAAATATTCGTTGTATGAAGAAACATATACATATACACATATACACAGATACATAGAGATTTACATAGATGGGATTGTATTTTCACACTGATTTCTGAATGTGTGTTGCACACATTCATGTTTGTAAAGAAACAGAACATACAAATATACAATATAGGAACAATATACATGTGTACCTAAACACACATTGTAACACAATGGATAAAATGTGTGTTTGTTTGCATGTGGGAGGGGTAACAACGTACATTGGACGTCTGAGTTGATCACATTCAGTGAGTACTCGCGATTCAAGCACCCTGCATGCCATGTTGACAGCAGCTAGCTTTCAAGTGCCAAAAAGTGTTCGAGCTTTAGGTGCTAAGCCACTCGTGATTCTTTCTGTGTCTCAATTAGATCAATCTCGATTTTATGGCTCTCAATAAAACGTGAAATAGTGAGATTTAAAAACTGTGAAAGAGGTGTGAAGAATTGTGAGGAAGAAGATTGTAAAAGGTCTTCCATCGGAACACCATCAATTTCGATCCATGAATCGTTAAATCTTTCATCTATCCTTGGAGTTCCTCGGAGTATGATGGTAATCCCAGGACATATTTTATTTCGTCTGAGTTATCGGAAAACGTTCCACAGATTTTCTGGGATTTTATTTCACGTGTTTCATGTATTTCATTCGGGCAAATCCTTTCCTTTCTCGAAAAAAAAATCTGACAGTTTTATAAGAATTGATTTCAAGTGATGTATGTAAAATCAACACTACCTCTTTGAGTCTAATTTAGAATTATCTTGATCGATTATTCTCTTTTAATTTTAGTCTACACGAAAATTACTGAAAGTTTCATTGATATTAATCCTTGAATGGATTAATTCTCTCTCCTGTTCCAATATATTTCGCCAATTTCGATTTATAATGAATTGTTACCGGTGGAATGCAATGTACATTTTTCATCAGCTGCAACTTTGAATTTGTGGAATTCATTATGTCTGTATCATTTAATCATTCAGTGAATTTATACAAGTTGATAAAACTTGATTTAATAACAATGTAAATTCCCAATGATATAACATTTAATAAATAATTGCGATTTGGGTTTATTATTCAGTAAAATAATTGCAATTGCGTAAAGATTCGAAATCAAAACTAAAAAGTAATCTTTTTTTCAGATGACACAAACGCTGACAAAAACTACGTCAATCAGAACGGAGGTTTAAAAAATTCGTCACCCGAACAGGAAACTGACACCGCAAAACGTAAGTATCTCGATAATTTAATATCAGATTTATTCCCTGGAATGTCCAACTTGGGATAGACTTGTTGCATGATTAGAAAATCGAATTTACAATCACAATATTTATTATCCATATCATCTCAATCACCTAATACAAAATCCAGTACATTCTTTTTGCAAACTAATAAAAAATAGATTTTTCTCGTCTTTACCGACACAGCTTCTCCACTCGCGAGATTCAGTTTACTTTAATGTTGGAAACGCGAGGGAGCTATTAGTAGAGTAGAGGTAATTTTGCTGAGGTTCATAAACATCGTCCATCGACTCACAAGAGGTCTTTGAAGACACACAAAATTTGAAATAAAAGTCTTGCAGTGAAATTTACTGATTCTCAAGAGAACCCGGGATAAATATTTGCCAAGAAACACGAGCCATCGTTAATAAAGTGCACTTCGCGACTTTTTTAAAAGGTTTCAAGTTTACGCTAAAAATTATTAAATTATTTGCGATTCAAAGTGGAGTGCCATCAAAATAGAATAATTAATTGCTGTATCAAGTTACATCCTTTAGCAGACTCGTTTATTAATCCTTTATATCTACGAATAGTGACTCCTTATTGATGATCTTTTTTAAGAATCTCCCGAAATAAATAACGAAGCACGTGCTTTCGCGGAAAATCGAAACTCCATCGAATCTCTGGATTACTCAACCGACGCTGAAGTTGGCAGCACAAGGATGCCGTGCGGCTCGCGCAATCGAAGGAACCGCCGAAACCGGAACCGGAAACGATTCCAACGACCAATAACACCCCCAGAACACTCTTCGACTCTAGAAGACCAAGAAGAGAACGAATCTTCCGAAGTTGAGAAATCAACCGATAAAAACGATGCGACACAAGCTCAAGATAACGATCTTGAAAAAGGAGATGATTTAGCAGAAGCTAATATAAACGGAAATGCAGTTAAGGTAACGACAGAAAGTCTTCCTTTGAATGGACTTCCTTGTGAAAATAACATGTCTATAACACGCTGGAGACCCAGACGCGACAAATTCAAGCTTGAGAAGAAAGTTCTTGATACAGGAACCAAAATTTGCGAGATAACAACGATCAGCAACTCTCCTTTGGAAGCTAAACTCGACCACATACCTGGAGTTGGAATTTTGGAATCAGGACATCCAAAATCCGAAAATCTGTCGATTAATGTGACCGTATCTGAACCTTTGGAACCTGTGAAACCACTTTCGAACAATGTGGCGAGCAAGGTCGAGACCCTTGGCGACCAAGACTTCGCTCATGCAATCTTGGCAAACAAGAGAAACAGCCTCGAGATTCACGAGGTAAGCGACAGTGACATCGAAACTGATAATAGTCGACATGCTATCATTGTTGAAACTGAATCCGATCTAGAAAGAGATCTTCTTGGAGAACAATCAAATTCTGAAGAATCCAGTGCCGAGAAGCTAGAAGACGAGGAAACGTTTGAAGCTAACGTCTCTCAAGAAGATGAGATCAAACTAAGGAACTTCATTGAGGGATTGAGACTTCCCTCTTCCCAGAACAATAAAGAAAATCAGGAGAAGCTGAAGTCAGAGTGCCAGAAATTAGAACTAGGAATGCCACCAAGGAAAGTTAAGAAGCATCCTACCCTGGAGTCTTACCACTCCCAAACTCAAGAATCCAACAGATTTCTGGACATCATTCAAGAGGAAGGAGAAAAATTGTCTGAGGATGATGATCAGCATATAAGGGATTTTATTAATGAAGAGATTGGCAAGTTCAGAAGGGAAGATGACGATCAGAAGAAGAAGCAACAAATGGAAGATGGGCAAGTGGTAAATGAAGAATGTAGAGAGAATGCAAAGGATGAAGGAAATGCTGAAGAGATAAGTGTTGCTGATCATAAGGACGAGGAAGCCAAGAAGAGCCAAGAGAGTCTCATCAGTGAAAAAGGATCTGATCAAGATTTGGAAAAGAATCTACCTAATGGTGACTGGCAGCCAGAGAAAGATCTCATTTCATCAGGTGAAAAAATACAGCCTATTCATTCTCACGAAAATACCTTCTTACCTCATCATCATTTTAGACAACAAAGCTTCTACGATCCAAGATACCATCGACCTTTTCAAATATTCACTTCCTTAATCCAGGACAACATAGTAAATGACATGTACGGATCTAAACGCCCACCCACTCCACCAAAAAGAACCGTTAGTTTTGGAACTGAATGTGAGCCTCAGCGTCCTCCCACTCCGCCGGAAATAGATTACCCCTTGCCGGAAGTTCCTCCGCTTCCAAATCGACACAGATTTAGGGGACCACCACCTGCTCCTCCAGTCCGAAACAATCCAATCCGTGCTTTCCACAACAAACATTTTTCAGCTGACTCGGAATGCCTTTCAGGTGAATTGCTTTCTAATCAACAATTTTTAAATCAGCAGCAACCCTTCTTAGCTGATCATCATGAACGAGTTCTCCATGCTTACAAGTCAACTGACCTTTCCGAAACGAAAACAGTAGAATTTGTCAGAACTTTGCTGACTGTCTTGTCGAATCATGAAACGACAAGACAGGATGTGCAAGATGTCCTCTGCAATGTCGATATGAGTCGGCTACCGCAAAACATTCGCGAGATCATCGACGATTTAATGGCGCCAAGCCTGAGTGCCTCTATCGAGAGTGACAGCGTCACCGATTTATGTAACGATGGCAATTTTGGCAGTGAGGCGAGCCTTGAAATAGCGCATGACTATGTACACGATGCGTCGCTCGAAAAATGCTCGAATTTTATCCACTCGACCACACCCTGCCCAAACATCAACGTACTATCTACAGAGTCAGAAGAGTCTTCCACCAAGAAAGACTGTGACGTCGAAAGTTATTTTTTGCAAGAGGATCAGTGCCAACCGCAGATTGTCAACGGAGAGTCTGCTTTCCACGAAGAGAGAAAGTCTGTTAGTTCGATCAGTGAAGAATTTGAGCAAAGTTCGGTCCCTCTTGGAGAAAAGGAGTCCACACTCCAGAGTCCAGATAAATCTGATAATATAAACGACACTGAAAGTTCAATCAGTGCTCCAAGTCCAGATTTGCAAGGTCAAGAGTCTACGAGTAGTTCTGCTACCCCCAGCACTGCAAGGTACAATCCGAAAAGATCATCTTTGGATATAGAAGACATTGAAGAAGAAGAAACACAAGAAGAAGAAAAGAAAAATGATAAAAGATCGCCTAAGCCTAAACGCAAACTAGCTCTTTTGAAGGCATCCGAAGAGAATTTCAGGGACAGTAAAGAATTGGAGTCACCGTTGCCAATTCCTTACTCACCTGTTGAAGATCTCTATTTTGTGCCAATAGATGACGCTCAAAACAAAAAGTCTGACAATCGACCGGATTTGTTGAAGGATCTCTGCATCAAAAAGATCTTGTCCATGCCCTATGGCGAAAAAATCATCAATGAGATTACAGTTCCCAAGTTCAACATATTCAAGAACTTGAATAATATTCACGAAGACTTGAGTTCGCGTAACACTGATAATCCTGAGGAAAATATGCAGAGAAAAAGGCCAAAGACTTGGATGGGTGTACCGACATCTGAGAATCCAAATTTATTAGTTTGCCTCTCACCTTCACAACAAGAGACAGAAATCCGAAAAGATGCTGATAAGTTGTTGGATCTGCATACCAAGTTTCTTAACAGACGCTCTTATCATGACGTTTATGACAAGGACAGAGTCTCGCCTCTAAAGTACAAAGTGGATTTCCCCTCCAGCAATGATTCTGGCAACAGGTTGCTGAACATCATCAAAGAAAATCCGGTAAATCCTTCATCTAAGAACAATCCTGAAGATTCACAAGACCGTTTGAGGGTCACCCGACTGAGTGATTGGTTGAACCTCGCGAGACGTGATTCCGCTGATATCTCGCGATGGGCGAGAACTAGTGCGTCTGGCGAACTATTAATAGAACAGCGAGAGAATAAACATGAGAATTCTGATAAGGGGTTCAACTTGATACGAGACGCCAGTAGTAATAAATCCGGAGTGGGCGGAACATCGATGAAAAATGAGTCGATGAAGAAAGAGCCAGTGAAGAGAAGTGCACCAAAGCCGGAATCAATTTGTGAAAATGGAATTGGCAGGAAATTCGGAGAGCCTAGTCATTATATTAATAGTGCGTTAATAGTTCGTTCGCCTGAGAGAGAACCTGCTTGTTCTGCAACCCCACTACGCAAGAGTCCAATTTCCATGAATAGCGCGATAATCAACAAGTCGTCGAGCTTGGTCGAAGGTAGAAAGACACCAGTAAGGAAGAATATCGATCCGAAGCTGAACGTTAATCCAGCTTTAATCGACGACAGACCAGAGGTGCCACCCAAGATCAAGAAACCTGTGACTGTTGACAGGTCATGCATAGACACGACCAGTATTTTTGATAAGGTACCTCCCAGAAGTCACCTGGAGGAGAGGAAATATGCAGATTCCAAAGAAGTGACCCCTAGGGAAATTATGGAAAACTTAAAACAGTTGCAGGCTAGTATGAAGGATCAGCTGGATGGACGTAGGAGATACTCTCTGCCTCAGGAGTACTTCGACAAGCAGTTGAGGTATATTGAGTTGCTGGAGACCCAACTGAGGGATGTACTTTTGACAGAAGAGTCTCTTGGTGACAACAAAAATTGTCTTCAAAGAGATGATGGACTTGATAAAGATCATGATAAAGATAGGCCAACTACTAATGGTGATGGTGTCATTAACAAAGAATCTTGGCAGGAGGAAGTTAGGCAGGTAGATAAAAACAGTTCTGATCTCAGTAAGAGAGAAGGTACTCGCGAGTCATCAAGAAAGGTTTCAGATATGGATGGTGTTCACATGGAAAGTCGTCGAGAAAAAATCGAAAGTAAAGAAGACACCCAAACTCGGAAAGTTTCAGGGTCCAACTCTGAAGATTATCAAAGTAGCTCTTTCTCAAAAGAGGAGAAACATGAAGAAGTAGTTCGTAGAGTTGAATCTGGACGGAGGAACGTTAAAGAAAAGGCGAAGTCTATTGCATCTGTACCAACAAATGGAGAGGTATTTCGGAAACAAATGTACGATGAGTACGTTCATAAAGTTTTGGAGAGGGAGGAGAGGAAGCATCA
This sequence comes from Synergus umbraculus, assembly GCA_900474325.1. Classification (NCBI taxonomy): domain Eukaryota; kingdom Metazoa; phylum Arthropoda; class Insecta; order Hymenoptera; family Cynipidae; genus Synergus; species Synergus umbraculus. The sequence goes on along the minus strand of UCOK01006480.1, from coordinate 26,659 downwards.
CAAGGTTATAAAGATAAGTTCCCACCACGATCTTCAAAAGACGAACAAAGGTGAGGGGAACTTGAGTGTAGTGGAAAAAGAGTTTATAGAAAAGGCTAAAAACAGGATGAACAAATTCGGGATTCATTTAGATGATAGTGATTCCGAGTTTAGTGCTGGTGGAAAAAAGAAGGAGGATAATAAGAAGGATGATAATGATGGTGATGATGAGCTGAAGAAGGCCAAGTGTCTTGTGGATGGCAGGGAGGTCAAGGACGCCAGAAGTCTGCCCAAACATCTGCAAGAGTTTCTACAGCTCTCCACCAGAATTCCTGAAGAAGAGGACGAGGGTGAGTCTCGTCGTGTGGAAGATTGCTGTGTGCTCGTCGTTTTCGATTGCTGGCATTGCCTTACCTCCTGTCCAACCTTCCACCTGGCCTTGGATTTGCGCTACTGTTGTTGATGAAATGATGGCTTATGTGATGACCTTTTTGAACATGACTGTTTTTAACAGTTACTAACAGAAGAGTGTGGATTTCTTAACTTTAGAGAGAGGATTATTTTGATCTATAATCTCGTTGTTTCAAGGGCGTAATGCGTTCTAAAAATAATGAGTAATACGCTCTTCATGATTTTAACGATGGGCGGTGTTGGTAGAACATCTCTGGTCTTACATAAATCTTATATTATTTCATGGCATTAAGTAATGAAGGTTCGAAATGTGAATTTGATATAATGGAGATTCGATATACGTAGATTCTTTGCGTTCAATTCAGCGTGTCTATATGAATAATTGGGGAGTATTCAGAAGGCTTAATGAAGCGTGCTTGCGGCTTGTTTTCTATAGACACGTCCCATTTATAAAAGAAGCGTGGGGGCGACGTACCGTAATGTAAATTATGTCACGTTACGTCAGTTGTCCGTCGAACACACCTCATATCAAGCTCTCGGATTACATTGAGAACCAAACAGTGGTTGTTGCTCCCGTACGATACAATGGCATTGTTGTGTCGCTGATTATTTTTTCTCCAATGCAGCAGAGTAGGCTTTATCGCACACTGGACAGTATCGGGCTTTTGTATTTCATTAATTGAGGGAACTCGAATCGATAAAAGCTTTTTCAGTTTAATCTATAGAGAACTTTCCCCAGATCAAAATTAAAAGCTTGCTAATTGTCGAGTGAAAATTCTTTTATTTATTCACTCGACTGATTTATAACATTATCCGTTAGAATTTTGGGTCAACGGCGACACTTTAGAATCTATACAGAGATACAAATGGGATATGTTCCTGCGGCTATTAAAAACTATATATATGCGTGTTGAAAGGTGCTGAAACTAGGGAAAATGGAACGTTCATTTATAATGCAGAATGAAGATTCTTATAATAGTATTTATAATTTTTGAGCTCATGGTGGGAAGAAGGATCTTGATTTAAGTTTATGAGTTTATATAAAGCTTCCGTATTTTTTAAAGTTGTTTTTTAGCTCGAATCTTTACGTGACTTGGGATTAGGTTGCTACTGGCCATTGTAGATTATGCTAGTCTCAACTCGAAATTTATTTGGCCTGCGACTAAATCACGATGCGACTGAGCCGCGCTGCTGATTCACGAACAGCGTTGAAACTATATTTAGGTCCTATGGGAAAAATAGGCCAGTAGCTGGACGTCACCGCATCCCGGTTTACGGCGGGAACCACCGTCTTCTTTTTAGCTATTTTCGACCGTTGCAAAACTTAACGCCGTGCTCTCACAAACTCGAATTGACTAGGTTGGAATTCTCGAAATCTGAATCAGTTAAATTTGACTAAAAAGCTCCTATTTACATCAGAGAAATAACAGTTTCTATATATATTCATTCATCAATTGTCTGCAACTTTAAATAACCTTCTCTTTTATTTATGAACTGTTTCATTCATTAACACAGTTCATTATCCATTATTCATTTCCATGTTAATTTTCTCTGCATGCTTCAGCGTTAACACATGTCCCAGCAAGAAAGCTTAGTAGACAACTTTTTTTATCGCACTTCGGCATGCTTTCTGGTTAAAGGTAGTGGCAATGGCATTGGCCCCGGAAGAAGAGCTAAAACAACTGATCTTCTGCACGAGATTGACACGGCTTTGAATATCGGCAAAGGATTTTTGCTTGGTGAAGGTGCGTTTCTAATTTAGCTTCAGCAATAGTCCACTGTCTAACTTCCTATCTTTCATTGGACACTTAGTTTAATTTTATTTCCTGATGTTCATTAGAGCTTGAATAGACAGTTGCAACCTTGATAACCTTTTGCTTTTACTTGCCACAGACTCAGCAGGTTTGTATTTTAAAATTCCATGAAATATGTTAATTTCTAGTCGTCCATTTATTAGCAATTTCAAAACCAATCAGGTTTCTGACAACAATGTGTTCAATATATACGGTAACATTATTCTTTAAAGATAGGACACGGAACTTTGATTTAGGAACGGTTTTTGAGAGATTGAACTTTACTATCGAGAACATAAGGCGTGTCATTCGAGGATAGGTTTAATCGAGCACATGGTGCCACAACCCTAACATGCTTGACTATAAACAACGGTTGTAAACTCCGTGCCACGTAACCTCTGCCACTGATAACGTTCTACGAGTTGGAAGCATATTATCTCTCATGCACAGACCCCTAAAGGCTGGTTTGCAGTGCATAACATAATGGAAACATGCATCTCTTGCGTGTTAGCGAAAAGTCAACCACTTCTGTGTAAATAATCGCCTTAGGACATTTTCATTACAATGCTCTGGAAATCACTCTCAGAAAGTTTCCATTATCTAAATTGACTCCTTTCCTGGTAGGAGATAGTGTGTTATTTCTCAGAGGGAAAATATAAAATATATTATATAGATTATATGGAAAGACAGAAAGAACAGGAGAGAAGCATGAGAAATTGGAAAACACTTGAAGATATTTGATCGATTGAAAGGATTGGAATTTCAAGATTTCTATCTTTCCTACAAAACTTCTCATTTCCTCAATTCATCATTAGAGAAGCTCACTCTCCACTTTTCCTCTCATCTGTCATCGGTAGAGAGAAAGTCGACATGTGTTGTTTTCATCTCCACCTTCTCTTTATTTTTAGTCGAAAATTTTTAACTAAATGTAATAAAAATGGTCCAGGAACTCTTTTCCTTGTGGAAAGAGTAAAGTTTGTCCTTCATGCTCTGATTGGTTCGACCACCTCAGGAAGAAGTATCATGTTACGATTTATAGTAAAACATCACATAACATATGTCGAGTCGTTAATATTACGTAGGTGCTGTTACATGCAGTACAGTATCCAAGGTTAAGGTTGATGTCGCATTTCACAGACATGAAGTAGTATAGATGTCTCAAGATTAATATCGGAAGCTAACAACTTGTATTTGTGGTAATACAAAGATTAAACGATCTGTAGGAAAGGATGAAATCCTGATTTATGCAGCTTATCTATTACTGTAAACGATTGTTTTATAAGTTTTATGAGTCTTCATTTTTTCTGTTTCGTTTACTTTTAGTTCTTCCTTCACCTTCTTCAAGTTTTTTAATTTATTTATACGTCTTTTCATTTCAAAGAAATGAAAGGACAAACCAAAACAAAATGAAAAATGAGTAAAATGAAAAATGAGAAAAATGAAAAATGAACAAGATGAAAAATGAAGAAAATGAAACACTAAAGTAGGAAACATTCAAATCATCTCAGGAAAATAAGATTGAAATTTGATTTGATAGTATTTGAATTGTGGATTGAGGCTAAAATAAACTCCGTGGCAGGAAGTGGTGAGAAATATTCCATTTCAGCCAATTTCATTTCTCTCGAGACTTTATTCAATTTTCATGGGGGAAAATCTCGTTTGAAAATCTACTTGGCTACCGAAGTACGAATTCAATAACGGACTCGATTTTTCAACTCTGTCTCCAACCAACGTTGCCTGTACAGTTTCCATTAGAGTAACACCCGAACCTTCTTACTTCAAAAATTTTATTTCATCCCCTTCAAAAAATTTACCAGCTTAGCGAAAAGAGCTTAAGAGATTGTGTAGTTTTTACTACACTCTTCATTTGAATCAGCGGAATTTAGCTGATGTATTCTAGAGTTATTTTGTTTTCCTTCTTAAAATTTCAATTCATTCCGAATCCAATCGTTACACCACTTTTTTAAGACAGGATTAATTTTTCCAAGAGATTGTTGCTTTCTTTTCTTTTTTTTTTGTGATAAACACGTTTCGATCTCGTTTTGAATAAACAGAAGAAGATATATTGCATCTATGAGTAACATACATATCTTTATACTATTCTGGCCGGTATAGAACGGGCTGCCGTTGCCCTGCTCTTCTCTCCCTTTACGTCGACGTAAACGCCAACGGAGACGGCGTCGTTAGCTTTGAGCGTCGCGACGCTTCAGTCCTACGCCGACGTCCGCACGCACATCGTGCTCGAGGTGTGATGTTCTAATTTCTAGGTACCGAAAGTAACGGCGAAAGGGTGAAAAGGTCTAAGAACATTGCAATTGAAGTGAAAGTGAACATGGTGGAAAAAAGTGAGTGATGATGTTCTACAATTTTAGGGAATAGTTTCAGGAATACTGATTCAGATCTCAACCCCTCGTCCAACAGGTTGTAACGAATCCCTGACATCGAACTTGAAGAATCACAATCTTCCACCCAATATGTATTCTCATTACTGCATATTTTGGATTCTAATTGGATTTTAAATAATTTCATAGTTCTTATACATATCCACTTTCTAATCGTTGATCAATTCTATCTTCTTAAATTTCCGTCTTTAGATAAATGTAATATTTTGGGGATTCAAATCTAACAATTTTCGCGTTTATGAAAAATCGGCTGATGAGAGTAAAGTGGTTTTACGTCCGTTTTTCGTTATGTAAGCGGCTCACGTTACCGATTCGTAAACGGACTCGACGACTGTGAGTTCATAGCAGGAAGTATCGCATTCGCTATTTTCGTGAACACCTTCACGTTTTCCGGCTGTGAATTTTCGACTAGTTGCGATAGGCTTTGTTATTTTGCTTGACACTATCTAAATATTGTCACTTCTAACAAGTGGTTCGCCACACCAAAGCTTTCAGTCATTGAAAGGAGGGTCGAAATTCAATTTACTTTTCGCAATTTTTGCTGTCTTCACATGTGCAAAGGAAATATTTTAGTAGATGAGAGATATGATTTAGAAATAAAAAATTATCTTTTCTTGTTGCATCATAAAAGTTAGCTTACATTTTCCACTAAAAAGGTTAATTAAGTTTCTTCATATTTAGAAATAGAGACGCTCTTTTACTTTTATATTTTCAGAACTTCAATATAAGCAGGGCTGATATAAAATATCCTTGGGAAAATATAGAATATTGTCCACTTGGACATAAATATTCGAAAATGTAATATTAATTCAATTTCTGGTACTTTGAGTTCTACATTTAAGAATTTTTTATTCTTAAATTGGGTACAACATCTTTTCATCGAAGATTTAAATTCCAGAATAAAAATAATATTACAATAGTATATTCTTATAAGCTTAGTTTTTTATCCTACTTGTCTTTCTTTTCCGTCTACTTCTTACTTCCCTCATCACTATGAGAGCCTTAGATTCTCGTCAGACGTGCCTCTATATTAATGAACCGCAAAGGTTGCCTACTTTAATGCAGAAAGTCTTTGAAACTCACCTCAGTCGTGAAAAGTCGATAAACTTCTTCTTTTTCTGCAATCTCTCCCCCTTTCAAGGAGACCTAATCTGCAAAAGGATGTCAAGAATTTTTCGCAGCCTTCGAGATTTTTGAAAATGGAAAACTGAAATGAAATTCAAGAACAAAATTATTTTTTATACAAATAAATTCAATTAGTATTTTATATATCATAACATACAAAACCTTTTGAATTTTCCTTACTGTTCAATATTTCTTCTTAAGAAGAGAGCTAAAATCTAGACAACTGAAAAAGCAAAGAACACTTCACCGAGTTCGTCAGTTTAAATTCGTTTGTTTGATGCCTTTTCAGAAAGCGTCATGTTTTCCCCGACGTTCAAAGCTTCATCGGCGAAGCCAGGTAAATCGTGTGTGAAAATCCATGGTTACTTTTTCCAAATCTTGTGTCGTTTTCTGTGTTCCTAAACAAAAAAATGTCTTCTGTAAAAAATACATAAATCAAATAATTTTACTCTCATAAAAAGTGTTTGTTTATACTAACAACCCTGAAGCAAAAAAATGTTAGCATGATTTGTGTTATTTTTTGCAAACTAATCCACTTTTGAAATTAGATTTTAATGAAAGTTTAATCTGAAGTATGGCGTTTGATTAACTTTTTAATGAACCAGCTTTTGGTGCAATAATTCGAATATTAAACTCTATATGAATTCCCACGTCAAGCTGTTCTAAATTGCTCAATTGAAAATTAGCGGAACGACACTTAACTTACTGTTAGTATACACTTGGAACAATATACTCGAATGAATTGATATTGATACTCGAAAAACAATTGTTCATTGAGCATTATAACCGCTGCAAATAGCGATAGTGTCGTGTGCAGAAGTTGTGCTCCAGAAAACGTTTGCTATATTGTCTAGGGGCGTTTATGAGCTCCGACCAATTGCAATTATGCGACTCGCTAATATATATTCTAAATTTACTCGTATCTCGAAACGGGACACCCTTGGTTTCCTATTTTCGCAAGGGACGCACGTGTTACGGATACTATAAATCGGACAACAAACTAGTCGGAAAAGACAACATTATTTATGAATCAGTCTCCTTCCTTCTTCTTCAATTTTATTCACTCTGTGAGAAAAAAATTTATAGTGCGAAAAGAGTTCATAAACTTCTCTTTCTAGAAATGTTTGACATTTTCTTATTTGTCGATATTTAAAATTGGTCTTTCACTCATTACAATATTTTGTACATTACCGATTTTTCTTATTTCGCTTAATTCTATTTATCGACAGTACCAAAGAAATCAAACAAGTGTCACAAAATTATGTAGTTTTTCTGAATAGAGAAGATCCGAAATAAAAATTTAGTAAGTTTATCTCTTAAAATAAAGTCGGTTTTGTTTGTTTGACACGTCCTCGTTTCTTTACATTCGTCGTCACATGCCATGTCAAGACCACGTGGGCAAACATTTCTAACGTTTTTTTTTTCTTTTTTTTTTTTCAAATGTCGGCTGTGCAAAGTAATTAGTGACATTTCCTAATAGCGATTTAAATGACTTAAAGTTCAGGGTCACAGTTTTTTCACCTTGCGATCAAAATTCAATCCAGGAGGAAATTATGAATATGCTAATCAGATTTTAACAAAAATATATCATATACATTTCATATTCACATATGTTATATCCAAAGTCAACAGTATTTACTAATTATTCGTTTTATTACAAAATATTAAGGATACTTAGCTCTCAGCAAGCAAATTTTCGAGTTCTGGGTTTCATTTGTCAGCATGTCGACAAATTTATTTGTTGGCTACCGGGTTTCAGTTGGCCGAGGAAATCGCTAGGAAAGAACAGTTCTTTATGTAATACGCCTTCGCGAGCCAAGATTAGCGACGCCCTCTCATTCGAAATGAGTGTTTTGGCCCTCGTTTTATACATTCACATGTTCCTTGTGTCTACTTTTATCATATCAGTGCAAAGACCTTAATTAAAATGTCAGTGTTAAAAGGAACTATCACATGTATGTTATTTTAACGTCCTTGCAAAAAGCATAATGCTGAAATTATTTTTAGTGATGAACTGTTTTTGCATGAAAGTCAATGGATAAGTTCATTCAATTAAAAATGAGTGAGAATATGATCTTCTGTACCATATATCTAAAAATAAAATTAAAAATTACTTCTGAACACATTTTTCTTCAATTATGAACAGGTGTCTGGTCACCAGGAAGTGAACCTCCTCCTCCACCAAAACAACCGAGTCCGGATCGAAATAAGGACGAAAAAGATTCGGGAATCCCTCCTGTTTGGACTCCATCTAGTGCAGGTCCGAGTCCTGTTCCAGAAAGGAAGGAATTCCGTCCAGTTCCATTTGAAAGTCCTGTTTTGGGCAGAAAAAACAAATCAGCAAAACAGGTATAAAAATTTTTAAGAATTTTGTTTATAGTCAATTTTTTCATATAGAATATATATTTTTTTAATTATTATAAGAAATGTTTTATTTTTCATTGAAATTTGTCTGCAAGAATTCTAATCCTGAACTGTTTTTCAGACATCACAAAACGAGCCTCCTCCACCTTGGCAAAGTGAAGAACAAAAAAGAGAAGCGTCAAACACTCTTTCACAAAATATCACATCTCGCATCGTCAACTCTCACTCGGCTCCATCTCAGGGGTTGAATACCCTCGCTGGTGCACCTCGTTTACCTCGGGCGCAAAATCCTACAATAACGCTTCTACAAAAAGCTAGAGGTATGTATATTACTTTAAAAATAGTGCAAATCTTGTCGTATTTTTAAAATACTTTTAAAATATCGCATTTTCTGAAAAATAAACTCTGCTAGTGCCTTCAAAATTTAATTGTAAATACTTTTTTTAACATTTCAAATTTTATTCGATGAAAAATAACTACGTAAATTTATCGAAAAATAAAATTCCCGATTGTAAGTAGAGAAAGACGAGTGTGGCTAGACAAAACTATTTCAGTAGAAACGGACAAATTGATAAGGCGCGATCGGCCGAATAAAATTGTATAAGTAGATAAGGACAGAGTTTGTTAGACAAACTATTGTCCAAATAGAAAAAGTTATTCAAGTAGAGAAAGTAATTTTAGTCAGACGTAACTCTATATAGGTATAGAAATTATACTATTTTATTTGGCCGATCGCGCCTTATCAATTTGTCTGTTTCTACTGAAAAAGTTTTGTCTAGCCAACCTCGTCTTTCTCTACTTGCAATCGGAAATTTTATTTTTCGGGAAGTTTCATTTTCCCACAATTTTCAGCTTTAAAAATTTAAATATATTATTATAACATTTCGTAAATTGCAGAAGGACAATTGCCAAAAGGTGCCGCGTATCTAGATGAGAGCCAGAGTCCGACACGTATTAAGAGCGACGAGAAACCTCTAATCAGTCCGGGAGAAATTAGTGAGTATCTAATTAAAATTCTATTAAACTTCATCCACTAAAGAATTTGAAACCTGCTTGCCTTCCTAGATTATAAGTTCGTATCTTAAAGTTGCGGAAAAGGTACATTCAGGTTTGTCATATAATATTATATGAACGTTTCGATACCATTTTCGAATTATCTCCTCCACCTCAATTATTTCCTGATCCTGCGTGTATATTATTATTAATTCGATAAGGAATTCGCGAGTGTTTTTTACGCTTAATTTCGAAACCCAATGCTGAAACTCATGCGCATTCGCTCAGTTTATACCTTGAAGAAGGAGTACGAGAGCGAACCGGAAACAGAAAACGCTCGCCCAAAGAAGATGGCCGATTTGGGTCCTCGGAAATTTGAGGGCATCGGCCCCACTACCAGAGACGGAATTCCAGTTGTTTTGAGATCAGTAAGTGATCTCCCGATATCAATATTTACTAACAAAACTCATTAAATATCCAAAAACTTAATGTAAATTATGGAAACATGTAACTTGTGTAAATTATTTACTTCAAGTTAATATTATAAAGAAATTAAACAAATTAGCTGAGATTTCGAGATCATATAAAGAACTGCAGACAGATTGTAATAATTAAATGAGAGAAAAATATAATCAGATTATTTACAAGAGAAATAAGAGAATTTTTCTTTCAGGAAGTTAAAGAGGACAATCAAGCAAAGTGGTACAAAAGAATGTACGATTCCCTACATCGCGCAGAAAAAGATGGTCAGTTACGTAATAAAATATAGAACCTGAGATAAATATTAATAATTAATTTTGAGAACAATCAGAAAATATGCTTGAGGTAAAAGGATGTCTTTACTTTAAATACAATCCAGGGAAGAACTTATGATTGCAGCTTGTAATATATTGATTTATTCCTTAAATTTCGATTCGACTCAAAATAAGATATTTAAAAGACATCCTTTTCTCGGAAAAGTATTCTGATTGAAATTGGAGGAAAGATCCGTGACGAAATTTTAATTTTTCACTTTCAGACGACTATGTAACGATCCGCTACAAGCCACGACGAGGTGAATAATGAATACCTTCTTGAAGCAGTGCAGCTTAATAAAATTCGTATAAAAATCGCGGCTCATTAATGTACTTAACCGGCTGCTGCTCTCGGCTCATTGTTACGAGCAACTAATCGCTCTCACGATTTGATACTTAATTTATTCGCCTAATTCGCACTTAACTATATCACGATGTAGTCACGCTGCAAAATAAATAGTTGTTGCTACGTGAAAACATGCTGCTGTATAAATTCATATGACCAATGCGCACAGAGATTGAATTTGCGTCCGTCCTTTTCTGTTCTATATAACCAACGAATTATGTGTAAAAATAACAATATAAAATCATGATTGATGTTATGACTGTTTGCTGTGTGATTAGAGTTTATGCATTGCTAAATACTAATGAATACTAGACATTTATGTTTTGCGGGTTGGGATAAACGCCTCGCTATAATTTGCGGAGTATAGAATCTCATTATTATTGGTTGCTTGAAATTAAGTGCAACCGTGTGAAATAATGCTTAGTGTGTTTTATCTGTAATATTTATTTATTTTTATGAGAGAGAAAGTTATTTTGATGAGTTTTCGCTTATGCAATATGTATGATGTTTAGAATATTATGAATAATAATTAATAAGAAAATGAATGATTCAGAGAAGAGAAAGATAAGTTTCGTTTTCAATATGGTTCTATTCAATATAACTTTTTTCTCTCAAATTAAGATTCCAATCCGTAATTCCTTTCAATTAAGTTATATCTAAAGTATATGCATAATTATTCTGATAATTGTAAACGGAATCATCAACAAAATTTTCCAAAATTTTGAAAGACAAGAATTTGTAGTTCTATATTAGTAAATATTTCTTTTAGTAAATGAAACTTCAACCCAATCCCTAATTAATATAATGAAAAATTGCCCCAAGTTAATTATCAAGGAAGACAATTATGATAATGACTTGAAATTATTTTTCAGGTGCGAGATACGGTTATGGAGGTACTACAAGTGGTTATTTAAGCGAGCCAGAACCCCGTGATTATTCCGAAAGATCTTCCACTATTGACAATCGCAGAAGAGTGCGCAATAAAGAAAATGACTATACTACTTCAACAATGCCAAAAAAGTAAGCTAAAACGTTCTCAATTTTCAAAAAGAGAAAAATAAAGAGCAATAAATCTGATAATACAATTATTAATCCAGGAGCGGGGCTCTGAAACACTCCACTGATGTTTATAAAAACCAGCCTGGACGTATTGAGAACTACGAGCCTGGAAAATCATCTATCGCTGAAAAGGAAGCTAAACAGGTATGTTTTCATCTTCGAAAACCTCATCAAATTATATTACTACATAAATCAATTACTCATAAATACCAAATCGTTGAAATTAGATTCAATTGAAAATTATGATGAGCATCGCTGGGCTAGTTATTGAACTTTATTGGTGAATTCACACCAGCATCGAATCCTATCAGAGGATTCGGCAACGCGTTAAAATAGAATTGGCTCATGCCGCTAAACGGATTAGAGTCCCTTCGCTTCGAATACATTATTAAAAGCTTGCACAATTATGATCATAACGCGAATAGCGCTAATTAATGCACCGCTGGCATTGTATATTAATGCTCATAACGTTGAACTTAAAATTCTAATAGTAGGTACTAAAGTCACGAGAATGATGTACACTCGAACATGATCGTTTGAAATGGCTTTGCTTTTAGCCGACGTCTTTCACTTGGACGAGAAGGAAGGTAACGATGCCACAAACGACTAGTTAAAATGTAATACAAGTTTTGTTGTTGGGCCTTTCAGTTTCTATGGCGAATCTTTTGCGTTTATTTACTTGATTATCTCTGTCGCTCACGTGTTTCGATGTTCAGATTTCAAACGCTTCGAGAAAGTTTCACCACTTATTATTATTATTATTATTTAATTATTTATTTATTTATTTATTTATTTATTTAGCTTCAGTAGAACCGCTTGTAGATTTTCCTTCTCTCACCTCGCGCCACTTTCCATCAGAATTGAAAATTCCAGAAGATTCGTAATGAATAAGAAATATCTAGCAAAATGTTCAGGAAAGTGGCGAAAAAGAGAAAATCCTCTAATCTTTTTTATTTTTGATGTACAAGTATAAAACCCCCAAGTTTAACCGCCTAGTATAATGCAGTTAATTCTATTTTTCTAGTGGTGGGACGAGGTCATGGACATATTTGATGGGGTAGGCTATTTTTATAAATACTTAAGCCTAATTATGACACCTCTTCTCAGTACACATTCTAAGCAATGCAATAGTTTTCAAAAAATTTTGAAGACTGTTCGAAATTCAGTGGTATAATCATTGGATCTAACAACAACTAATTTGATCTCCAATTAACTGATTTCAACATAGATATGGTTTTACTAAAACAATCTCACTAATTGGCTTCTAAAATCCTCGCCTTATCTAAACATAATCAGCACCCTCACATTCATCATCTTCATTCTCTATCTCTTGTTCTCGGACTGTAAACACTGGTAATGAAAGTGTGCTCAGCACAAAAACGCACTTCTCTCTTCCCTCACCAAGATCTATTCTCTACACGGTATTTTCTAAATTTCCAAATTTCCACGATGAAAATTTGACTCGTAGTAAATGTACACAACAATCTTAATCATTGTGATCGATGTGTGTCTTGGTGTTTGTATCTCATTTGCGCACTACCTCCCGGTGATCCACGATGATGCTGAGAACAGTGGCTGGACGAAAATGGACAACTGCATCCCGATGGTCATCATCATCTCCAGAAAACTGCCTCACGGGCTCTGAGTCTCTCCTACCGATCGCCAGACAGTCACAGTGTAAGGGTACCAAATCTCAGCTCGTACACAAAAAGTACAGAAGTCGGTTCCGGATTTCGAGCTCGGGAGCTAAGACGCGAGAATGGATCGCGACATCAGTTTGACGACCTTGACAATCTTGATCCCCATCCACAGTTTGACAAAATCCGTTCTAACATTGCGCGTGGCCGGTCAAAGACTATGTTTTCGGATCAGTCTGGATCTCTTGCCAGTTTGGGTCTCGAAATCGGCAACAAACGTTACGTACGACAGTTGACCTTGGGTGATAATAAAAGTAAGACGAGAATAAATTTGAGCGAGACTAAAGTCAAGACGAAGACAGTGGACGACAATTTGGATCGTATTATTCGACCCCTGGGACAACCGGACTTTAGACACGTGGGCATGCTGGAAGGAAAGTCTAAGAGCTTTGTTCTTCCGGATCGTTATGTGCCGCGATCAGTACCGCAGACCAGAAACCGCTCTTTGAAAATTGAGGATCGCTCGCCTTTACTGCCAAAACTGCCGAGTCCTCGAAATCACCATCATCATCACCATCACCAACGCACTCCACCTTCTTCTACTTCTTCTTCTTCCAGCACCAATCATATCACGCTACTGCCACCACCGCCACCTTCTTCTACTGCTCTGGCGTCACCTTCACGGGTTAGAGCCTGGCACCTCCAATTGTAGATTGCACGATTTCGTTGTATTTCTCAGTAGAACACTTGCTACACATTGATGTCAACTGATATTTAGTAAGACCTTTATTTGGATCCTCCACACTCTGCAGTTGATCCAGGTGTTGGGTTCCCTGTTCCCTGATGTATTTTAACTAAAAGAATAGTATGTAATCGAATCCAAGCAGAAGTGAAAAGGAATTTGACAGCCTGGAAACTGATCACGACTTCCACTTTCCTTTTTATTGCATCTTCTTTTCAGATTAGTATTTCATTTCAGACATACCAAAGGTTCCATTTCAGTACATTATAATTTGAATAAACCAGCATATTCCATTACCATGCCATTAACTCTGTTTATAATTCAACACTGGATTAGCTTTAAAGCTCGCTACAGCTATTATATTCGATTAAATTTATTCTACTCCTATCCTTTAGTTAATTCCAGAATCCGATCAGTTTGATTCAATAAAAATTGCCAAATTCAACATTAACCATGCTGGTAATATTATTTCTAGCAGTTAATCTTCTCAATAGTACAGCATGCTCTCCACTTGAACTCATCAAGCGCTTTGCGGTGCTTCTGAAATGAATGCGGCTGCAGTATTGCATATATCTCTTGGGTTAAACATTACCTACACTCGAATTTGCTTTACCAAACAAACAATCCCCTTGATCAAATATACATTATACATACGCGCATAATAATGCACTAGCATGTAGTTTGCATTTCATAATCGTTTACCCTTTATCCTTGTTACAATATTTACTTATAACAAAGTTGGAATAATGAAGTCTGTCTCTTTTTTACAGACGTTCGATGAGCGTAACACTCAATCAGCAAAACCGTACATGTCCCAGTAAGTAACATTTAATTAAAAGCTTTCTGCACGGGAGCTATTTCTCTATTTGCATAACAGATCTTAAATATAAAAAGAAAAATGAGTCACAACAATATTTGATTTTCAGTGCTTTAAAAGAATCCGGCTACGAAAGTGATTCAACACTGATATTCCGTCGAAGAGAAGACGTCAATCCTTTGAGCCCTTTAAGTCCTTTAGAACAAAGGATAGCATACAAAACAGTACAACAAGGTGGAGACGTACCTCTTCATGGTCTTCGAAAACCAGCGCCAGAACGACCAAAAGGTAAGTGTTCAATTTCAATCCAATGCTTTTACTGGGGTTCGCATCACCTCTATTTTTTTCTTTATTTTACAAATGTTTATCATTTATCACAAACCTAAACAAAATTATTTTTTTATAATTTGATTAATCTTAAATCGGTGGAAATTACTAATCAGGCATGTTCAGGATTGATACTAATTACCCTAAAATGAATAAAAAGAAAGATGATGAGCTGCGACCTTTCCAGCATGATTACATACAATTAATATAAAGAACCTTAACGAATCGATCGCTTTTAAGCATCTTGGTTTTCCAGGTGGAGAACAGAGATTAGAAAATGTAGAAAGAATTTTTATATGCAACCTGCACGTTTTTTCAAGTTTGTACGTTATAAAGTATACTGCATCAATTTTATTACTCTACATCATTTACGAGCTTCACGTTTATCAATTTTGGCAAAAAATTTGATTTTTTTTTAGGACTTCGTACACGAATTTTGATTACACTTATATTTATATCACTATAGCATGCTCGTTACTATCGGCTTGTGAACGGCTCAATCGTTCTTTTAGAAAGAGGAGGTTTAATGAATTTTGCATAAGAACTAAAAATATTAATTATATGTACTTGCAAAATCCAATGAATTCCTCCCTAACTGAGGGGTTAACCATATCTGAAATCAGTTGAAATCGGAAATCAAACCTTGAATTATATTCAATTGAATTTTTCCAAAATTTAGTTTCACTTGATTCATTTAAATTGACCTCAAAAAACTGCAAGTGGTAAACCCCTCAGCATTAACTAAATGACACTCGTCGCTTTCTTCAACGTCTATCGATATTGGTACGCAAATTTTTCTCTGCCGATTTTTTATCTCTTTCACACAATACGTGCACCATGAAGAGGATCTCGATCTTACGCAACGGCACGCTGAGTTTTAAAGTGATCTCACACGGCTTGACCTTGGTGAAAGGGTACGCCATGATTATCTAGCGGACTACCATTAACATCATCACATACCAACCTTTGTCCACAGACGACTCTGAGATCGAGTATTTCCCGATTTCTCCCACTTTGACGAGGATTCGAGTTCACAGGAAAAATCCTGTAGCCTCGTCGTTCAAGTCGTCGATGACTTTTGCACGACACAAGAGGACAGCACCTTCTATGGCGACCATTTCTTCAAAAAAGCTATCTTCCGAAAACCAAAACAAAGGCTCATCTTCTTTATCAGGAAGACCTACCTCTAGAGTGAATTCTCCAATTAGACCCCCCTCTCCACCAAGAAGACAGTCCTCCAGACATAACCGAACACTCCAACTCTACTCAAGTTTGAGCAATTCGCAACAACCTAAAACCAGACACGAACAGTGTTTTGTGCCTGAGAGGGTCTCGAGCATTCGATTATTGAAAGAAAGACTCAGTTGCAATTTGGAAAAACACAAAAGAGAGAGAGAAGAAGCTCAAAGACTTAGAACTTCAAGGGCTGCTTCTTCTAGTCCAGTTTGTTCCAGTAGATCATCGAGAATCTTATCACCAGATTCTGTAAAGCACAAATCTGAAGGTTGTCTGTCTAGATCTCTTGATAGAATCCGTCCTCGAGTTTCTTCCATTTCCAGTCCTGTGAGAAGCACAAGGGAACCACAAGAAAGGATATTCTTTCCAAAGAAGACGAGTGAAGGGTCGTCTAAGAATCCAGCAAAAGTTGCAAGCGTTTGCCACCATAACGGAACTGGTACCAAGCCCCTCTCGTCTATTACAAAGAAAGATCAATCCAAACTTAGAAGAACAAAGAAGGAACAAGAGGAGTCGTGCAAGAGACTTAGCAGGTCTTCTGCTGATCTTTCTGCACCTGTTGAACTCAAGAAACCATTTCCTAAACTAAGAGAAAAAGAAGGAACTAGCAAAGTTTTTCCTCCCGGAACAGTTTCGAAGACTTCTGCAGCTCCTTACGCATCAAGTACTAGTCTCAACAAACCGAAACCTCTGAAGGATAAGTTTTTGAAAGTCACAGTTTCGATATCCCCTAAAGCTAAAGAAGTTCTGCAGAAGTCTAGGGAGACAGACTCTTCCCCGAGTGTGTCGAGAGTATCATCTACCACTTCCTCCCCGATTTGTGCCCGGAGGTTGCCTGAAGTTTCGAAAGCAAAAGTCACCAAGCCAGTAGCTAGGGAATCTTCACCTTCCTTGTCTTCGATTTCAAAAACTACATCTAGTGATACTTCCAGAAGGAAAAAGTACCGCGAGAAACCTCAGACTATAGTGAGAACACCACCAGCTAAACCTTTTACGATACACATCAAGCCCGAGAATAAAAAATCACCAAAAAAGACGATGAAGAAAGATAAAGTGGATTATAGTTCAAGATCGAAGAGTTGCAATGGTAAAAAAGGTGAAGTACAAAAAGCGAAGACCATGAAGACGTCGCTATCAGATAGGAAAATTGGAAAGAAGGGTAGTTCTGAAGATGAAAGACCAGCTTTGACTGTCGAGCAAATCAAAAAACATCAGGAGGCAACAAGGTCTGATACATTCTTTCAAAGTCTCTTCCTTAGGAATTTGTCTCCAACCCCTTCTCAGACAAGTACTCTAAGAAAATCAGCTGTACTGGAAAGAGCGAGGATGTTTCAAGAACTAGGAACGGAAAATTTTAAATCGGAACCATCTCTTAGGTCTCTGAACATCTATCTTACAAATAAGCGACCAGTTTCTAATTCTAGATTCAAAAACTGGGATAGAGAAAGTCTTTCTTCAAGATGTTCAAGTCCGCATGGTGTTTCCTGGCCTGGTAGATCCATCTTTCAGAAAGTTAGTAAGTTTGACAGCTTGCTAGATGCTGATGACTTTGGATCTTCTGCTTCTCTTAGAGGACGTAGTCCTGATTTGGTAAGGGACATAAAAGAGAGGAGTCTAAGTGAACCACCTTTGAGGACCTTGCCAGAACATCATTTATCCCGATCATCATCGCCATCGCCTACCAGGTCTCCTTCATCCCGTCGGATACGAAACTTAAAACAAGAGCAAAAAGATTCTAAGGATCAGAAAGACTCTACAAATGAAAGAAATTCTAAACTAAAATCAGAAGAAAGTCTTGAAAGGATAAGAAAAGTTAGAGCCAGAAGTGCAAGTGATGCGGAAGATTCTCTTTATAAGAAATCTGCATTTGGTTCCAACCTGTCTTTGGCAAGAAGCACGAGTTCTTTAAATACTGATAGAGAAGATTATCATCAGTATATCCTAGAGGTCCTCCACTGCAAAAAAAAGTCAAATCGGTACAAAGATTTGCGTGATTTTTATGCAAGTGTGGAGAAGATGGGAGAGCTGGAAAAGACAACATCCACTGGTGATCTACGTCCTCGAATGAAAAACGAAGAGATAATAGACTATGATCGTTGGAAGGAGGTTCGAAGCAAAGAGAAGGCTCATCAGGAACTCAAGGTTCTTTATGGAAAATTGAAAACGGCACAAAAGGAGAAGGATTTCCTCTTCAGCACCAAGGACATCGATAGGTATAGATGGCGAGGGGATTCAGGACTCAGATGTAAGGAAAGGTCAGTTGAAAATATTAGAGAGCAATTCAAGAAGCTCGCTAATGAAGAAAGTGAATTGGAAGCGACCAGACAGAGGGATATAGCATCCAAGAAAGACGTTTACAAACCTCTCTGGAGGGGTAATTCTGTAGTTAGTGTAGCAAATACGATGTCAAAGAAAGTGAATGAGAAGGCGGATCAAGAGAAGTCGAATGTGACATCGACTCTTCAAAAAACTCTAGGAG
The DNA here is from genome assembly GCA_900474325.1 of Synergus umbraculus. Classification (NCBI taxonomy): domain Eukaryota; kingdom Metazoa; phylum Arthropoda; class Insecta; order Hymenoptera; family Cynipidae; genus Synergus; species Synergus umbraculus. The sequence continues at coordinate 8,155 of UCOK01006480.1, read as the reverse complement.
GTAGCAAGAACTTTTGGAGTAGTTTATCCATCGAGCAGGTGAATACTCTCAAGAATCAGTTGAACGAAATCTATGGGAGTGATAATCCTAAAATTAAGTCTCTGAAAAAGAAGAATGATCCACCCCAAAGAGAAAGTCTTTCCCAAAGAGAGAGTATTTCCCGAAGAGTAAAATCAGATCAGGACAAAAATTCACCAAAAAAGTACGAAATTGTTGTTCCGAAGTTTGGAGATAGTTCGAAAGAAGACAGCAAACTTCATGTTAGATGTCATTCGATGATTGACAATAAAGATGAAGCTGATGCTCCTTTGAAGAAACGAAGTGACTCCATCAGTCGAGTTCGGAGTTTAGAAAGATCTCAATCAGATAGGGTAGTTCTTCCATCATCAATGAGTGAGTTAGAGAAGAAAAAACTATCTCTCACTCTCAGTAAAGAGGTTTTGGACAAGGTGCAGGGAAGGTCGATAAGTCCGAGGGAAACTAGAGGAGCAATTGCTGCTGCTATGGCATCCAAGGACAGAAAAAAAGATACGTTACCGCGAACTGCTTCCTCCCTAGAGACATCTTACAATGAAAAAGGTCCAAAATCACAAGAAAAGAGCGACTTTCTCCTAGTCCTGACGCCAAACAACGGAAGTCCAAAAACTATTCGACGAGTGGAAAACGTCCTTGAAGAATGGTCCAAGAAACCACCACAATTAGCGATGACAGTGCCAGATTCCATAGTGAAGTTTCCAACTTCCGGAAGTGAGTTTGACAGTGCAACTGAGAGTTCCGAGGCATCAGTGAGAACAGTTGTGCAAAAAAACTCGGAAGAAGTACCTAAGAAGGTGGAATTTTTTGAGAACATTGAAGACAAGGAGCCGCCAATCAGTGGTGGGAACATTCGAAGAAGCAAACTCTCTTCATCTCAGAGTTTTGCCGACTTGAAGGAACTCTTTGGTGAAGTTGAATCAGCAAAGTATGCTACACTACCTCTTTACGGACTTCGATCGCGATCCACCTCCCCCAGAAGAGGAAGGGGAACCAGAGGAAGAAGTCCATCCGCTTCGCCGGACACTCTGAACACGCGACAATTCCGCGCTTGTTCAAGAGACCGTGAATATGAACGACCACGCAGTGTCAGTCCATATCGAGCTGGGACTTTGACGAACTCATCCTGCAGTCTCGAGAGTCTTTGGCACAGGAGCACATCGCCGGATCCGGAAAGGTACTGGCGAACATACTTAAAATTGGTAAAAAACGGAACAGTTCGTAGACTTCGGGACAAGTTTGAAAGCCTGGAAGATCTTTCTTGGGGTCGTTCTAAAATTGTAGTGACACCCAAGAGATTCCAAAGTGACCCCGAACTTACGAGGAACTTGCTGAAGAAGGTGACTGATGCTAGTAAAGCTTACATCAAACCTCAAGAGATTTCGGATGTGGCCTGGTTGCGGAGGAAGTATGAACCAGTGAGGGGAAGAGCCAGGAGAAGAGGGAGTTCTCCACCAATTCCCAGGGTTCCACTCCGTCTGGAGGACTTGCCAATGCCACATATCAACGTCATCAGTAAAATGGCGGAGTTGAAGGACTCTTCGGTTCTCGAGTCTACCAATTCGATTGCAAGGAAGGAGGAAACGAGGGAGTTGGAAGCAAAACGTCCCGTTGGAAGAGTTCGTGAGAAGTTTGAAAAGTCTGGGAGGGAAGATAAAACTTCGATTTTGGGAGAGATGTTCACCTCGACACCGAGTGTTCATGAGCTAAGGGATATTGCTCCCTACTTGGCTGGCAGATGGGTTGCTCACAAGTACCCTAGTCGACGAGATAATGCAAGGTCACTGTCTTCACCGCCTGACCTTGAAAATAATAAAGAGGGTGGAAAGGAAGCTGTTTCTGATGCAAGTTCCATTACTCCTCCGAGAAGAAGAAGAAGGATTGAAAAACCAAGAGCTACTTCTTCATCTCCAGTGAGACCAAGGACACCAGTTTCTATTTTGAAACAAAAGAGTGAAGATGTCTTTGCTAATCAGCAGTTTGACCCTAGTAAGCACAGACCGAGGTACAGGTATCAACCTCCACCTCCTCCACCTTCGCCAATTTTTCGACGAGAATCTCGACCTTGGTGGCCACCTTTACCAACTTACACTGCAAGACCTACGGTTACTTTTGAAGGTCCGGACTTTTTATAAACTAGAAGCTTCGCTTTTTATTTTTATCATGATTTGTAGTCAGATTATTTGAGGAGAGTGTGTCGTGAAAGTTGATTTATTAATTAAGGTGATTTAAGGAAATTGTTTTGTTTTAAAAGAGATTCCAATTAAGATAAGCAGCGCCAATATCGATAGAACGTAGAAGAATTACGCCAAGGAAGGACGTTGGGTCCAAGTTAAGCTTCGTTTCCAGCGATTTGTGCTAGAACGGCTACTTATTATTTTCGTTTTTTTCGCTCATCCATAGAGTACTCGATCGCACCACCACCACCGCCCAAAGCCCACCACTACAGAGGCGATTTTCAAGGTAATGCCATTTAACGATTAGATTCTGTTATTTATTACATTGTCACTTGTACTTGTTTCTTGAGATTTTTGTGTGTTGATTTTGCTTCTCTGCAGTGCTTCAGTATTTTAAAAATTCAATGTCAACTTGTCTTTTTAAGAATAATAGCAGGGTGGCCACAAGATCTAATTGTTCAATTTCCCTGACATATCCCTGATTTCTTTGACAATTTTTTCCCCTAAAATTTCCCTGGCTTCCGTGACATGTGGTCACCCTAAATAAATAAACATATAATTATCATGCGAAGATTCGAAGATCGCATGTTGATATGTTGCATGCAGTGTTGCACGCAAATTGTTATTTATATAGAAGAAAATAATCATTTAGAGTGTGTTGAGTTATTTTTGTGACAATTGTCATTTCTAGCCTTTCTAGATAATCCACAGAGATAGAAAAAGAATTCTATAACGAATTCTATTTCCAATCTATTACGTCTCTTAACGTTCCAATTCTTGTCTTGCATAATAAAAAAAATTGCAGAGAGAGTTAAATTTTTTTCTGTATGTATAATAATAGACTGGCTTGCATTTGAACTACAATCGTCATCTGTTATGTTTCAGTGCATGTAAATGTAAGATTTGTGATTAACGATGAAAAGGTCAAGCAGCTTCTCTCCATCGATTAACTTTTATCAAATGACTCTGTTGCATGAATCGACAATTCTCGATTCATTGCAGACAGGTCAGTTCTTACAAAATTTTAAGGATACCTTCTTCTTTTCAATCCTGATTATAATTTTTTATCCTGATGATAAATAAATCAATTGCGCAGAAGATCATCTTTAAAAATGCACAGTGGTATCATTCATCTCTTATCTAATTTTTACTTCATTCTAGTGTCTTTGAGTTTTCATCAATGCCACTTTATTCAAGCCACATTTCTTACAATTTATAACCAACGGCACTCTTAGTCATCGTACAAAATAAAAATAACTTTGTGAGTCTCTCATAAACAATTTTGAAGGAAATACTGAAAAGAGATCGAGAAGATAGAATTCAAAGGAGATAACCGTGAATATCGATCATTATCTTTCCGAATGGAAATACAATGTACCCCAAATTGTTTGTAGAGCGCAATTTACGCAATATCCGTCATAGTCTGAACGACAATGGGGTCTTACGTTTTATGCCGAGACCCTATGTCGCGCAGGAAGCGAGAACAAGGCGATCATTCAAGGCTGAAGATTGAACCGCTGCTTAACATAATTAACCTCCGCTTAAGTCACGTGACCTCTTAAAACTGTTCCCTCTCCCTGAGAATGAATTTAAATCCCTCGGATTGAGGATTGGATTAAATTTATTTACAATAAACGCCGTTGATAATTGTTACTTAAAGCATTTAATCCGGAATTATTAACGCAAGATAATAAAGCGGATAGTTAATAGATAACCAATCGTTACTCATAATCGGATTATATCAACGCGTAGAGATGAGTTTCCTTTATTATTATTATTAACCGTTCACTTCAATTTATATTTCAATTTATATTTCAATTTCAATTTCAATTTATATTTCTTAAAATTCCTTGATGTGGCCACGCTGTATGTTAATAATCAGTGGATAATATGTCATTATATAAAATCAAACTGTTTATTCTCCTTCCATTAAATGTAAATAAATTTTCTTCCTTCTAAAGCATATTTTTCCACTTGCGAAACGGAATACGTATTTATGTTATACAATTGTGAAATGCGATCTTTTTTCCTTTCAACGATTGCCAGTTGGCAGAAGAAAAAAATATCTGACAACAAAACACGCTTTGTAAGCATTTTTTATACCTCAATACAAACTAGCTATTTTTTGCCACATTTTTTAAGATTGAATCATAGCTATACAAACATAAAATTAGATTCCACCATTCTCACAATAATAGTAAAAATCCTTGTTTCATATCATCAAAATGTGTAAACACGGAGCAAAACAATTCTAAAATCTAGGCCTTATTTGAAGAAGAGGTTTACGATGCTCTTGATATTGACAAAATCACTCTTATCTAATCGCAAAAGATAAGAGAGAAATGTAAGGAATCCTGTGCACCAGTTTGCGGAAAAAATTTATCGAGTCTGTTTCTTCGTAATTACCAATTACTAATTAACATAATTAATGATTTCCTTTTGTTTTTCATTTTAAATCGATGCGGAACTATCTTCTTGTTGGTTTTCTCATATAAATGACAATTGACTCACAAAACCGGTATAGTGTGTACATATAAATAACCGCGTGAATCCCACATGTTTTAGTATTCGTGAGTACTGAGTTCTGCAATATCAAGTTCCATTATCGTAAGGTTGATTCCGATCACGTGATGGTACTTAGTAAGAATTATAGTCACTGTAACAAATGAAGTCGATTGAAGGAAGTCTATACTCGACAGTCAACAGTCCCATGGACAATCTCTCGGTCGTGCATCGCCGAATAAATTCGAACCGGTGGGAAAATCACGCTCCTCCCTCACCGTGAAGTGCATTTAAAATTGCTGTGACGCAGACAAGTTTTGCGCGCTGTCTTGTCAGACGCCGCGCGAATGTCTTACGCACCTTACGTCTCTACTTCAAGTGCAAGTCTTTCCAGACTTCCTCATATATTTCTTCGAAAGTACTCTCTTCTTTGCCTCAATTGTTTTCGAAATGAAAAACAAAAGCAAAAGTCACGTGACAACGAATTAAATAACGTTTCAAATAAATATGTGGTTTGTAAATCTATAAGAAGATTGTGATTCATGTGAAGATTGTGAATAAGTGATCAACAAATTCAGCGAGAATGTGATAGCAATCTTCGGAGTGAATAAAATGCGTTTTTTCTTCAAACAATAATTGTGCATAATAATTGCATAACTGGAATTGTGTAATGAAAATATAATAAAAAGTGGCAGGCTCTAAAGTTATTAGGAATATAACAGACTCGTGGTGGCCTTATCGTATGTGACGTCATGTACATATGATAAAGCCTATGTTCGATCATATTGTTCTCAATACCACACTAATCCGCTGACTTATGTATGCGAATATCGATGCAACGGTCCGATGCATTCAAATTCGTATGGCGGGTTTAAAATTATGCTTCAAAGGCCATAAAGTGATACCTGGCAGGCTCGGAATTTCATTGTCTGCTGCAGGCGATTTTATTCAATTTGCTTGTAAACGCATCATTCGCAATGAATTTTGGTTCCTTTAATTTTTTTCCCTTTCGAGTTCTTGTATACCTCGTTTAAAATTCGTGTGAAGAATTAAGACAAATAAAATTATGCGAAAAAAGTGAGAGTTCTAAATTTCTCTTGTCAGTCAGGAGATAATTAATTAGAATAGATATTCGGTCAGCATAGTGAAATCAGCTCTCATCGAAAAATGAGGCGCCACATTGGCTCTGTCGAGAAATTGTGTTCCACATTACGCGGGAGACGAGGCTTCTAATTAGAATTGAATGATACACCTGACAGGTGTGAGAGTGCAAGTAACATAATTCACAAGCAAACATGTGCACGAGAATTGAATCTTGTTTATTTTAAAAGCGGGAAAGTCATATTTTAATTAGCAGTAATATTAATTATTAATTAATAAAATAATTAATTTTAATTAATGTAATAATTAACAAAATTACTTTCTTTTTTCAATCTTTTTCACACATCTCTTAAGTAAATGTACATACAGAGTTGCTTTAATTTCATGATATAAATTAACTTGCAAGGCTAAGTTGAGGTTCGTTTCCTACGAAAATTGCATGCTTCGATCGAAGGACGGAAACTCATCCGTTTCCTTGCCAAATAGTTTCGACCTCGGCCTAACTAGATTCTAGAAAATCTCAACATTACAATGTAACGTAGATGCATACAAAGTGCTGAACTTAAATGCCAAATTACGCTATAACATTGCTTTAATTATATACCATGAAAGCGTTTGAGGATTTAGTAGATATAAATGAAATAGCTTTCACAAAAGTAGGTACTTCCTAGAAAGATAGTGCGAAGTTAATGGAAAACATTAGAGAACCCCATTTTCATGAATTTTCATTCCAAATTTAACACGATACGGCGGTAGGAAGAAAGGCCTTTTTTTAATTTTCCAGATTGTTTTCGTTGTTCAATATCTTGTCTTCTTTAATCTTTCTAATACCTAATTGAATAACTAGGTTGGTTCACCGAATTATATCTTGTGGCCACCCTAATAGGTCACAGAGGTGATTAAATTCGAAACCCGCAAAATCGTAGATCTCTTCCGGCAGGCCTGCGTATATTATATCTGCACGTTAAAGATCTCAAGAGACTAGTAAGCGTGACGCGGCTGAGAACCTCCATTCCCTGGTGAATGAGTTGGCGAAGCAATTCCGTTCGTAAGGTAAACCAGCGTGGCGATCTTCTCGGGCAGGGGCATTGTCTCTGGCCCGAGGCCCTGGGCCTCTCCTCGGTCCCGAGAAACTTAACTTAACCAGTGTTGCTCCAACTTCCGAAGGGTTCGAGCATCTCTTAGCAAAATCGTTATCGTTATGCTAACCGCAAACCTCACCGCGGCGCGAACCTTCAAACGATTTTTTAAATCTCCAGTCAAGAACTTTTTTCTTCATCCTTTCTCCTTCACCCTTTTTCCTTCATCCTTTTTCCTTTTAGCAAATTATACACATTCAGTGCGAAATGATGCTTTCAATTTAGCCAAAATCATCAATATTTATGTCTTCAGTGAAGAATCTAATCCTTGAAAATGGAACTCGCCATACGAATTTGTGCACGATTGTTTTTCAGAAACTTTCATCTTGACAAGGAGCGAAGTGCCCTAAAAAATAAGATTGAAGTGAAGTTGTGAATTTGCAATGAGGAGTGCTTTGGTATCTCCTTCGCGGTTGCCGGAAAGGCTCTTTCCGTTGGTGGAAGACTTGGAACGCAGTGTTCAGTGGACCGATCTCGCGAACAACATAGGTGACCTAGAACGGAATTACCCTCGACGCAGAACAGCCAGGAAGAATCGAGAGTACGATAACCTTGAACGGCACACGGTTCGCAGGCGATCAATGCCGGAAGTTCAAAAGGCAGACTTTATATACGTTCGTCGTCCCCAGGAAGAAAACTCCCCGAGGACAGAGGCGACCCCGAGTCCTCTGAGTCCGGGTCGACCCGAGCCTCCAAAGGTCAAGAGACTCACCTGGAAACCAAGGACAGAGTTTGAAAGGTCTTTCTTTGGAGAACAGACTTTGGAAGATCAACCTTTCTGCCCAAACGAGAATCAACCCATCTATCAGAACGAAGGTCAACCAATTTATCAAAACAATAATCAGCCGATTTATCAAAATAAACGGGAGATTTGTACAAATGATATTTATCCACATATAGATGTTTATCAAGATTCTATTATTTATCAGGAAGACTCACAAAAATCAAATCAAACTGGATCCAACGATCAGGATCTGATGGAATCTATTGGTGAACGTTCTTCTCTAGAGATTAGCAAGAAGCCACTGGAGAAGTTGAGGAATGAGAAGTCAAGCTTCAGAGGAAGCAGGGAGAGACTGCAGGAGATCTTTGAATACAACAGGTACCTGAGGAGACAATTTTTTGCTGAGAATCCTGTCAATAGAAGTCAGAGGAGAAGTACGATTTCTGGGAAGTTTATTAGTTCTGGGATGAATCAGGAGA